>OY829516.1:2703820-2818352 GCA_963691665.1 Clepsis dumicolana | reverse complement strand
GAGGTTGCTCAAATTTCGAAAAATATGTACTGGTCTAATATTTGTAACTATCTGAAACGGCGTTAATTTTTCTGAAAACTTGTTAGTTAAGAGAATTACGATTTCAGTTGTGCTGAATAAAATATTAGCACAAATATTTAACAAAAGTTTTGATGCGGTTTTTGAATAGTTTGGATGAAGGCCTATTGAAGTTTGCATCTGATTTTTCGCAACTTATTTATCATTTCGGATTCCGTAATAAACATTTACTTTTCTTTGATCATGTCCACAACAAGGCTGTGCCGGTATTTAACGACCAATAACATAATTTTTTGAAAACTTTCTTAATAAAAAAAGTTTAAAAAAAATACAAAAATTCTCAAGAGTCGTCTCTTATCCGACTGTATGTTTTTGAATCAGTTTTCGCTCAATACTAGGTTTAAGTATCTGGTTAAGGAGGATTTTGTCTTGTTGGTATTCTGGCTTACTGTTTCATGGTACTATATTTCATTTTGCATAAATTAATAAAGTCATCAAAGTTTTAGTTAATTCGCCTTTGCGACATTCCAGTGATCCAGAAAACTTCTCTTTTGTTCCCACAATCTTTCTACACAAAATCTTTAATCTTGTGTGTGTTGAATGTGAAAAGGTCTCCTTTTCACAAGTATAGGTGTAGTGAAAGATTTTCCACAGATCGGACAAAAATCAATCTTATGCCAAGGTAAACATTTCCCTATTCAACTATAATGCAGGTTAGTTTTGCTCCTCATACTCCATGTAATTCAATAATGAAGTTGCAAATGAAATGTAGAACTCTAACAATGAGCCAGTGAAAACGCTTTTTAGCGAAGAAGCTAGAAAAACGTTGCAGGTCGACGGTCGTAGGGAAACTTGGCAATGCTCGGAGCCAGGACTCTAAATAACGTCTGAACGCTGTAAATAAATAAATGTAATATACAACTCGAAGTTGCTGTAGTGTCTCTCGTGAACGTTTTTATGGAAGTCTCAAGCCGGTTTCCGTGTGAAAGAAAAAGTGAATTCTTGAAAGCAATTGAAATGTTTTAGGCAATTTTGTTAAGATGTGACAATGCTTTGAAAATTACCGATAATTTTTCTTGGAATGGGTATTTTGATTAGCAATACGAAGGTAAATCTTTCCTTGTTTGAAAATAAATTCAAACGATCGGCGGGCGGCATTAAGCGAGTGCAGATAAATCAGCTTTTTCTTTGGCACGGAAACTCCTAAACGGCGTAATCTTGTACTTGTATATTTGAATGAACATCTTGGAATCTCTTATGATGCTTCGTAACCAATAACTTGCTAGGTCGGCTCAATCTTGACTGGTAAGTAGCAAATCTTTTGTAAATAGGAGTAGGGTCCTTAATATTAACAATAAAATAACGTAGACATTTTAACATAACGTTGAATAAATTAAACTAATGAACATTCCATCTCCAAAGTGTGACAATGGAATTTCAATTGACGTTTTGTAAATAAGGTTCGAACGAACCGTTATGTGACGTAGTTGGATAAATAATATAATAGACTAAAGTTAACGAAAAGTACTGCTATCGCTGTAACACCACAACTAAAATAATTATTGTAATATTCAAAGAAATGTGATCATGAGAATGATATTTGCTGTGAATGGTTTTGATTGAATATTCACACTAAAATTTTAACCTCCACTAGGACATACTAGTCTGTTGTTGACGTTCTCGTCAGTTCAAACGGCAATTCTATAAGTTCAAAGGTAATTTGCAGGTGCCTAAATGTTACTTATGAGTCATTTCAAAAGTACACGTGAAGTTTTGGTACTTTCTTTCCTAACTTAAAGTAAAATTGACTGCAATTATAATGGTAGTTTAACAAACGGTGCGTCTTTTGCAAACCTCTTATATCTCTTTAAACTGCCGTCATTTGGAGCACGTGCCACTAACAATTTTCTTTACTAACAAAAATGTTTTCTGGTCACTTTTCATCTGTATAAAAATAGTCTTTTTAGCGATATTTAAATAGTTGTAAGTGACATGGTACCACTTATATGCAAACAGTGTGTGGACGAAATGTTTTGTACTTCAGTATTAAATAGCAAATTTTGTGAGACTTTACAACGAGTTTAGTACGTTTTTTAAGACATTTTCTTTCCTTAATTTTCACGGTACCGTAAGCAGTGTATTCGCCAAAGATAATGCATAATTTAATTTAATTAGTACTAAGTAAAATTAGGTTAGGCTTAAAATAGTTTGGGGTGGCCATATTGCATTTTTTATTTTTTATTGCAACTGGTTTTGTACATGCAATATGACTGTCGCTGATGCATTTCAAATGTTTTAAGGACTTCGTACGGTTTGTATCTTGAACGATTCCCTGTTACGAAATACTAAACTGTATTTTTTTCTGTGTTTATTTTTACTGGTAACTATTTACCTACTTACTTCTTTTGTTTTCGAAACTGACAGTTATGCATTTTGATAACAAGCCGTATAAGTTCTTACGATTCAAAGATCACCGCGACAATTGTTTTGTGTTTTTAATAATGTTGAATTGTTTTTCAACTAAACAGTTATTGTTGAAGTACACTAAAATTATAGCATGAATTTCATGTTTTATTTTAAATTTAAATTGTTTATTTAAGTTATTTATAACAATTCTAATTGCCGTGAGTGATCCAAGCATTCTGATGGAAAAATGAATGCAATAATAAAATTACCTATCTAATAAGTTACACCATTTTCAATGTAATTACTGCACACTATTTATAACCGTATATTAATAAAATACTTAGCTGTAAAATTTGTTACAAGTCTTTATTAGGTTATTAATTTGAAGGAACAATTTATTTAATGATTTATTTGATCGAAAAAGTGTACTTTATTGTGTGCAGCCAAACGCACACTGCGTGACAAACCTCTGCTCGTTACAAGTTTGTACATAACTACATAACAAAGTTCCCTTGCTTGTGTTATTTACCTGTACTGGTTACAAAATAAACAAAGTTACCATATAATGTTTAAAACCCACACATACTTGTAATTGTTACAGGAATATCACTGCCGACGTTGACAAATTTTACAAGTGCCATAATTTGTTTTACTAAGACTGGATGAGAATTGTGAATATAATTTATTCCTCAAAATTTATCTGATACTAGGTATGACAGGGTATCCCACGGCTATGCAAAGGAAAGTACCTTAAAATAATATTGTAGATATAAAATTTTGCTCTATAGAGACATTAGTTAATTTTTAAAATTAAGTAACACTGCATTCAAAGTTAAAAAAAAAAACTAACAGTGTGAGCATTGTCGGTGTGGGACATTATAATAACTTAAATGTCAAATTCACGGTGTTCCTTTATTGTAAGATATTATGTTACTTTAGGGTAAATATTATTTGTCATTTACTCTTTCGATTGGCATCGTAACAATACAGGATGTACCAATTTTTTCACATTTGGTCGGTTCGATTGATTCCAGATGAGGCAAGCATTTTTTTGCAAGCACTTTGAAAAATAAAATAAAGTATCGATGTAGCGAAATGTTCTATCTACAATATTTAAGGTACTTCCCCTCCATGTGGCATAGTAACCGTGGGACGGCCTGTTTTGTGGCAGTTTGGTTATTTCTTTTTTAGTTTACGCTTAACGTTGGTTTGCTTTTACAAGTCAATTATGGTGCGCTCGAGTAATCTTTTTACTATTGTGCCTCTACACATTGTAAAGTATAAGATTCATTCCAAAAATGACTTACTGAACTTGTCGTGTTAGTGTTGTTATAACGTTTAACCGTATTCACCGCGGGTGAGTACAAAGATGCCATTAAAAATTACTGTCATTCTCGAATTGATGTTCAAATGCAAAAGTTGTCGTGATAGTGTTGTTACAGCGTTCAACCGTGTTCACTTTGGGTGAGTACAAAGGTGTCATAAAAAAATACTATCATTGTCGAATTGAGGTTTCAAATGTAAAATACGTATTACTTTTAGCACCTCCAACTTGTTGTAGTGTTGCTAGAATAAAATGTGAAAGGGCTAACAGATTTCTTCCAAGGTTAATGTATCTTTTACATTACAATGTGTAGGAGATTATTATATCTAAGTCTCATTTCGTGGTGTAATGGCGTGTATAACGAGGATAAGCGGTTGATGAATAGATCAAGTGTATGAGTTTACAAAGATTATAATAAATGGATAAAAAATATTCCTTTTTTGAATTTCACGTCGTTTCACCCTAAAATGCAGAACGGATTAATTTCATAACCAAAATAATGAACGTACGCAAGAAGTACCGTCATCATCATCCTCACCAGTGTTACACCTGCTCTCTGCTGAGCACACCAGCTCTCTGCTGAGCACACCAGTTCTCAGTAGACATCATCATAAGGTAATGATAATTGTATAACATCCTTTACACAGAGGACCTATCACATATAAAATCAAAGACATAAATATGGCTGGGAGAACTTCAACCTATTTAGCCTATTTAGCATTTATTTCACGGAAGTGTGCTTGGCAATTAAGCAGCAGTGCATAAGAATGTAAGTACGTAAGTAAGTAAACACTTTATTGTACAAAAAACAGGATAAAACACAAGTTACAACAATAACATTTGAGTACAAAGGTGGACTTACGCACAAAAAGGCGGAATGTCACACTTAAAGTTACGTAATTCAGTTACGTAGTTCAAGGCTGTTTCAGTGTTGATTTTTTTCCCGAATCTGGTATAATTTTACACTTCTTAAGACAAGCAACGTGAAACTGACTTACCGGCAGACTTGTGTTACTAAGTTCTATATAACTTTTGTAAGTGAACAAGGATTTCGCTTTCGCAACTGTCAACCCTAGGTCACGGGAGCGGCCAAGGACGGCGGAAGTTACGCAAAACGTCAATCAATCACGAAGCTAATCCCAATATTCCCAATAAGGGATGATATTTCGGACCCGAAGTATGCTAACTTTAGTCTTTGTCTTCATAGAGTGGTTACGAAGAAGGAACGGTTCGAAACAAAGAGAAAAAAATAAATTAATACTAACTTTACTCCTGTAGGTTAAATTAGGACTATCTTTACGTCTGTAGGTAACTACTTGGTGTTCCTCAAGATTTTGAACGACAACATGGGATAAACCAGAGCGCCTAGTGTAATCGCCAACCGGGCCAAGAAATACGTCTCGATCGCGTTCGCGTTTAACAATTCTCATACTATTCGACACTTTAACGCAAACGCGATCGAGACGTATTTTGTACTTTTTGATTACGCTAAGGGCACAGAGCGTTTAGTGTAATCAACGACCAAAACTACGTCTCGATCGTGTTTGCGTTACGGGTGTCAAATAGTATGAGAACTGTTTGTTGTCGATACGTGCCACTAGTGGTGCTGCCAATTTGCCCATAGTAATTTTTAATAAAGAGACGTTTTCTTTGGTCTTCGATAACACTAGAGGCTGAGACCTTATTGTGAAACGCGCTTATATTCGCCATCACCCTATTCAGTTAAAATTTCAATTTTTAATTTTATGACAACATACTTACCTACTTTTTATTGACTGTACTTGTATTATCATCCAACTTAGATATCCATCATACCTACCAAATTTCAAGTCGATGCCATGAACCACAAGAATTTAACTAAGTATCAGATAGCATTGTTACTGGACTTAGAAATACAAGTATGCCGAATTAGGATTAAAATTCAGTTGTAAGATTTGGCCCGAACATTATGCATTGCGAGTTAAATAATAGCTTGCCAAAGATGATGAATATCAATTACTTACTTATATGCGAACAATAAGCCCACAGGTTAAGGTTTAAAAAGTCGCTATTCACGTAGGTATGATAAAATTAAAAATGTTTTTTTGTTAGTTTGATAGAAAATGTTTCCCTCACCCATTTATTCGCACCTGCACATGTAGCACGGCGCGCCATTTTGTCGCTTGTCGCACAGTGTGTCCCTTTCATAGTGATGGAATCGGTGAAGGACGCAGTGAGCGACAAGCGGCAAAATAGCGCGCGTGCTAGCTCCCCTGAACTGTTCGAAGGGTTCAAAGCAAGTGGATAAATGTTGGATTATTTGTCAACAGAGTTCAAACAGTTTGAGGGAGGAGATCTCGCTCTGTGCGCTTTTTCACCAGCGACGCAAAAAGTGGGGTGTTGTAAGTTCGACATGTGTATCTGTGTATCTGTGAGATGGTTTTTAGCTGAGTTTCATTAAAATCGGTTGACACGTTTTTGAGATATTGAACTTTGAAATGAAAATGTCGGGAGTTTTTCAAGTTTTCTAAGTTGGTTAGGTTATAATCCCTGACGCAAAAAGAGAGGTGTTACAAGTTTGGCCACTATTTGTCAATGTGTGTGTGTGTGTGTGTGCAGACACCGTAGCGAACAGGCGAACCGATTTCGATGCGTTTTTCATTTGAAAGCATGTTTTCGAAGCAGCGGTGGTTCTTAGCTAAGTTTCATAAAAATCTGTTCAGCCGTTTTTGAGATATTGAAATTTGAAACGACAATGTCGGGGGCTTTTCATCTTTTCTAAGTTTGTTAGGACTAGGAAAACTTGAAATTCTCCCAATATTTTCGTTACAAAGCTCAATATCTTAAAAACGGCTCGACCGATTCTTACGAAACTTAGCTAAAAATGATCTCGATTAAACTGACTGAAAAAAAAAGACTGGAATTAGGTTTCTTTTTTTGGTCTGGTAAAATAAAGGGTTAAAAAAAGAACTAACCCTTGCCAACCGTACTCCGCACTTCCGTAACTCAGTAGGTAGCGTTTAAAATGAACGTTTGCGCTAACCGTTGAATATTTAACGTCTTTAGATTATGTAACTCCTTCACCTGGCAAACACAAATAACGGTGTTTGCCGACTAGAAATACAGAGCTAAGAGGTTTTGTAAATTGCGTTATAGTAAATTACTATTTACATTTAAAGTTAAAAGAGATTTTGAAATTTAAAGTTAAGTAGTATTTAGGTACGCTTTTAATTTAAAATTGCTTTCTTGCAGTTTTAGGGCCACTTGCAGCAAAAATTTAAGTTTGGTTTTAGGTTTCAGCCTGCCAGTTCTACACACTTTAACACAGCTAAACTGGACTTATCACTAAAAACGGATTTTTTTTTTGCTGCAAGAGTACTAGGAACTCGTTGCATCAACAATTGCAACCTGCTTAATTAAAAAAATTTGGGTAAACTTCATAACTGCCTCCACTATGATTATTTTGATTGTTGGTGATGTTGAGTAGCATGGTGGTTACAAGCGGAAAAATAAGGGTGACTTCAGGTTTTTTTTGTCTACTTTCCTTTCGTTAAAATGGGCTTCGAGGAAAACTAAATTACTTGCCATGTCTACACATTTTTCTGATAGGAAAATTGTAACGTTTTAGTGTATGAAATGGTCACAAAAGTGATCATTTCACAAAAATTTACAACGTTTGCCTTAACGTTTTCAAGGCAAACGCGACCGTAAAATGGTAACACAATTTTGTAAATAAGCCTTTTGTTAACTGTATCCTTTAAATTGGCGGGAAGTGTTCGTATTCCGACCTCATCGCTGCTAATGAATTGGTGTAATTTCACAGCTGTGCGTTTTATCAGTTGCGTACAGTGCTGGCCATTTGAAGAGTCAACACTGGCTTACTGGGGCAAGAAATTGCTTTACTACTTTAAAGTTTAATTACTTGTCAATTATAAAACCAAGTATTTGTTGCAAAATATCAACATGGTTGCTGATTGCGTTGTAGGTAGAGGTTTTTTTACTTGTAGATTACCTTTCATCCCTCTTAGTACGGCAATAAGTAAATTTATTTGTGCATGAAGCAGTGAAGGAGTAGAATTATTTGAAATGTCAAAGACCGCAAAAATATTTACACAGTATTTAACACGACAGCGTTTAACACGAAACTACCGTGAGATTCAATCATACCGAAATATACGTATGTCAGTCGAGTATAGCTAGACATGTTTCGGACTAATTCGTAGTCCTTCCTCTGGGAGCACACGGTTCTTTACGAGTATCGCGCTTCGCTACCGCCAAAGCAGTTGCTCCTAGAGGTAAAACTACGGATTAGTACGAAACATGTCGGGCTACGAGTATACTCGACTGACGTACGTACCTAATTGATTAATTTTATTTCACTGTGAATAATGTTTAGCTCCCGGTCCGCGGGAGACGAGCTGTCGGTAGGCCTCCAACAAGATGGAGCGACGACCTGGTAAAGATCGCGGGACCGCGGTGGATGCGGAAAGCACAAGACCGGTCTGAGTGGAGAGCCGCGGGGGAGGCCTATGTCCAGCAGTGGACGTCTTTCGGCTGACGTGATGATGATGAAGGTTTAGCTGTCGACTGTTCACTTGCTTGTGCTATTTCCTCTATTGCTGCTTTATCACTCTTGTTTTTTTTTAAACGTACAAATAAATTTGCGAATCTTTTAATTTGTCCCGCTCCGCACAATTCATAATGAAACACTCCTGGATAGTTGCTCAATTTTAATTACAAGAAAGCTAAAATTCCATCGATCCGTGTTTCGAGATCAAAGCGGGCGACAAAGGTGAGTTTGCTTTGAAGCGTCGTCGGGTTTAACGAGCTCTTGCGGGGGAGGCGTGCACGCGAAGCTCGACCTAATTGCAGTGAGTTAATTGCTTGCCGGTTCGCTCGTTTCTTTGAGTGGTTATTGCTTTCTCATTAAGTGTTCCTGAGTAGCGACTCCTGTGTCAGAATTTACGCGTTTTTTTTTGCTTCCGTTTGTGGGGGGCAAACAAGCAAGCGGGCTACGTAGTGGTAAGCAATCACCGCTTCCCATTGACAATAATAATTAAGTACTTCCCTCAAGCAGAGGGTCGAGCACGACTTTACGAATGCTGCTTAACGTTACGGTTATCGTATCGAGATCGAGAAACCTCATACTAAATTTTAGTTCCAAATACGCTCACGAGCGGGCACTGTTCCAAACGTCATGCAAACCCGACAACGTTTACTATTCGATTTTACGTTACGCAGCTTTCATGAAGTCGTGCTCGACCCTCTGAAGGGTTCGAATCCGAACTAGCACCTCTGAAGTTTTTGGAATTGAAATACCTAATTATGGTACATTTGTAATTTATCATGAGCTATTCGGTGAAATAAAATATCCTGGACTCCTGCACGGTCCTGCGAAGGAATTCAATGGCGTGTGTGAAGTTCCGAATCCGCACTGGGACCGCGTGGGAACTATAGACCAAGCCCTTTCATTGTGAGAGGAGGATATAGACTAATGATCATGATGATACTGAATATAAAACTACAGGTACTAAGAAGCACCACCCTATTTTTACTATTTATTATAAAAGTAATCTTTATTTAAATAACAGTTCTTACATTGAATAAGGATAAAATGGTACGATTAATTTCGGATTAAACTTTGCTGATAAAGACGAAATATGAATTCCATTTTGTAAGTACGAGGGGCGGCTGAAAAGTAATCTACCTAACAATGAAACAAAAGACTGTCGTGGCTAAAATTTTTTTATTTTTCTATATAGTCCCCTGCTAGTAAAATGCACTTATAAAATTTTTCAAATATTGAATTTAAACCATAAAAAAAAAACTTTCGGTTTGTCGTCAAAAAAGTCAGTAACCGCAGCCTTCATTTCGTCATCGGTCATAAACCTTCGTCCCCTGAGGTCTTTCTTGAGAAGTATAAACAGAAAATAGTCACAGGGGGCTAAATCTGGACTATAAGGGGGGTGGTCAATGGTTTCGAAGCCACTGTCTTTAATTGCTAGCTTCGTTGTGCGGGCGGTATGCACTTGTGCGTTATCGTGCAAAATCAGAATTCCTTTGCTTAGTTTACCTCGCCGTTTTTCTTTTATTGTCTCTCTTAGTTGATATAGTAAATTTGAGTAATAATCAGCATTCATTTTAGTTTTCTTTGGTAAATAATCTATGAGCAAAATCCCTTCTGTGTCCCAAAAGATTGTGGCCATAAGTTTACCTGCCGATGGACAGACCTTGAATTTCCGAGGCGGCTTCTCATCCTTAAATTTCCACTGTAACGACTCTTGCTTACTTTCCGGGTCCCATTGTCGAATCCAAGTCTCATCACATGTTACAATTCTAGAAATTATTTCTTCCTCTTGCCCTCGATTCATGTCCAAAAACTCTTCGCAACATTTGACACGCCTCTCCATGTCAAATGCAGTCAACATTCTGGGGACCCAACGTGCACTAACCTTGGACATGTTCAAATGCTCATGAATTATTTCATTGACTCGCTCTTTACTGACGCCCACATCTCTAGCTATCTCCCGTCTGCTTCACTCGTCGGTCCTCTAATATATTTTTTTTCACCCTGGCTACATTTTCATCGGTGACGGCCGAAACTGGTCTTCCGCTACGAGGATCATCTTCCAGGCTCTCACGACCTAACTTAAACTGCTTTGACCAAAACTTTGTAAAAAAGGCGTATTCCCTTCTTTAGTCAAAAACTTAATCACCGCACGCTGCTCGATTTTATCCATTTTCACTTTTTCTACCGACATGTTTGAAACATTTGTAGGAGACAAATAAACGTGATGCAATAAACAAATGAGTGTAATACATTTTGAAAATAGAATAACAAACGAATATAAATCCATACCAGCCAGCATTATTTTTGTATATATTTCTGACCAAGGAGATTACTTATCAGCCGCCCCTCGTATATTAAATCGTCTACCAGTTAAAAAATGTCCATAGCAAGTACACGAAGAATCCATTTGAACCATTCAGTAAAACACCGATTTCCCTCCAAATATACGGAAAACTCAGCAAAAGAGTAATCACTCAATTCAGTATACCTTTCTATCGCAGCCGAATCGATATAATTCAACCACGTGCAAAGGTAACAATACTTTGAGAATATGAAATTCCTTTGTCGCAGGGATATTGGAGTTTCAAAGAAAGGTTCTAACTCGCGCGAGGAAGAGAGTTCCTAGTTGGAGACGTGTTTATCAATACTGCTGGTTCGCTGGATGAGACAAGGTGATTTTATTTTTCCATTGAATTGTATGCGTTTTTTAAGTATACTTGTATCATAATACAGTATAGTCAGTATAAGTATACATCTGACATAAGTATACTTAAAAAGTTTTTGTTAGAAAACTGTAACCGAATACGCTTGTATTCGAAATAAATTTCCATCTATATATGACTTGGTGACAATGGGACCACCTCAGGAGTCTACAATTGACGGAGTAATCGATGAACATACATAAAAAAAAAAAGAAAAGAAAAATACATACAGTGGAACGTAGAACCTCCTCCTTTTTTTGAAGTAGGTTAAAAACTAAAAAAAGTTTAAAATAATGCCTAATATATTTTGCTAGTATGGATTAGTATGGATGGAAGTATGGATTGGCCCTTTCAGTTCAATATACCTAGCAATTTTTTTATCTAAGCGTCGTCGGTGTCGGGGGATCGCTAAAGTCAACCACAGTTATTCTTTCTATAAAACAACATACTTTAGTTTGCTGTTGACTTTAGCGATCCCCGAAATCGACGACGCTTAGATAAAAATTTTGCTAGGTGTAATGAACTGAAAGGGCCAATCCATACTTCCATCCATACTAATCCATACTAGCAAAATATATTGCATTATTTTAAACTTTTTTTAGTTTTAGTTTTTTTGGATGCTTTTTAAAATTTTAATTTAAGTTTTTTGTTTCATGTTTTTTACATTATAATTCACTTCACAATATATATTTTATTATTTGACTTAAACCAGCAAAAAATCCAAGATATCAACGAGCTCCCGGATTACGAATTTCCGAACTTAGCCATACTGAAGACATCAACGGGCTCTCACATCTGGGATCTGAACTTGAGACATTTAAAAGTTTAATATCTCAAAAACGGAAGAACCGGTTTTTAAGAAACTTAGCTAAGAACTATCTCGATTAAACTAGCTTTCCATTAAAAAAAGCCGTGTCAAAATCCATCCTTCCATTTACGAGCTACGATGCCACAGACACATACACAGATACACAACACACATAAATTAAATTTTCATTTTCATTAAATTTTCACCGCTGATAACGGGGTCTGTCAATAATAGAAGGTAACTAAAAAAAAAAGTACGTAACTGACAGGAACGTAAAGCCGGAAAAACATTTTGTGAGGCTTCCGTGATTAATGTGGTAACCCTGAAAATTACATGAACTTTGACGTAAGCCCCGTTTCTGGAACCCTGGGTTAACGAAACGTCAGACGGTACAAATACGTCAAGTTAACCTATAGAGTTAATGTAAATTCGGGGTTACCTTAGTAGTCATCATCATCATCATCATCATCAGCCTATTTACGTCCCACTGCTGGGCACAGGCCTCCTCTCAGAATGAGAGGGCTGGGGCTATATAGTTCTCACGCGGGCCCAGTGCGGATTGGGAACTGCACACACACCATTAAATTGCTTCGCAGGAGTGTGGGTTTCCTCACGATGTTTTTCCTTCACCGAAAAGCTCATGATAAATTACAAATGTAATTTCGCACATAAATTCCGAAAAACTCAAGAGGTGCGAGCCGGGGTTTGAACCCACGGCCCTCTGCTTGAGAGGCGATAGGTCAAACTAGGCTATCACCGCTACCTTAGTAGCAGCGAAGAGAATCTAGCATCCTTCCAGGGTATGGATCTATGTCCGTGGACAGCCCCTGGGAACGCCCGGAGGATGCTGACGGGATGCAGCTGCGGCAGACGGATGTTCGTATTATCTCATATTTACAGGACCATTTCAGGAACCCTTGGGGTTTCGGGAGCATTCTGTTTACAACACTAGGTCGTTCTTTACATTTCGTTGCATATAAGGTAAACTTCCCAATGATTGACACGCTTATTCCAATAATTGACACCTTGCTTGTCACTTTTATTTCTACGTATTAATATTAAAGGTACATTGGCCCAAGCCTTTTGGCCACCATTATTTTTGTATAGTATAGTAATATTGAAGGTGCCAACTATTGGGATAGTAGTCGTATACAATATTAATTATATCCTTAATCCTTAATATTTACAAATTAATTACCGAAATATTTTAAATTAACAGTCAGACCGTCCGAACGAAAGCAAACCGAAAAGAGCCGCCAAGATCCAGCCTTTTTTTGACTCGCGGTGCGGGCAATAGGCGTAGCGTCATTCAGCCACCAACAGCCAAAAAGATTGCGAATTCAAAAATTTTGTACTATTCAAAATACTTGCACAAGTCTAATACGGGGACATTTGACATTTAACTTATACCTATTCTATGTAAACTGATTCCCATCCTGATTCCCGTCCCCGAAATTCTAAAGTTAAGTAAGTATTTACTTAAGAACCTATGTATAACTAAGTTTTTTAGCCAAGACGGCGGATGACAATTTCTGCCATCTTGAATAAAAAAAAATACTAATCCAAGCTTACCGCAGCTAAAGTAGAATCGTCTTATACTTATACGTGCGCCCGCCCTATTTTGAATACCGTTATTATTCAAACGATTTACTAACTTTATTACGCATTAATGCCTACTTAACAACTTCCCGACCGAACAGAACTCCAACTCGTTCCGCACATAATAAAATAAAATTATTTTCCCTTCAAATTAGTCGCTCCGACGCCTGCATAAATATTTACTTTGTTAATTGGAAAATTATCTGAAGAAATTGACAAAACGGAGATTTCCAGTTGTTGTTTTTAAGAAAATGTCAAGTCGTTTCCCGCTAATTGTGTTGCCTTGTTTAATTGCTTTGGAGGGGTTGGGGCTATTTTTGTGACAGTTTCGGGGAGAAGGGTTGGGGCCAGTGGCTGAGGCGATGTGGGAAATTCTGGCAAAGTTCCGCGGGTCTGGTAAGGAAATAATTTGAAAATTCTCTGTGATATTTAAGACTAGACAAGCGTTTTTTGGCTCACTGATCGATAGCAGTTTGATGCATAGAATCGTTCTTGTTGCAACCTAGTACTCGTTTAAACTTAAATTACTTAATGCTTTCGCCGGCGGTAACCCAGCCGGACACAATATAATTTCTATTGTTATAATGGCTATAGCCGGCCGCCTACCGCCGCTGAACGTTTTAATAATATATCAATAGACGCAATGTTCCTAGTTTTAATAAACCTAGCATATTTGTTACATAGAACACAAATACTGCCTTTTTCAATACCTATCTATAGAATTTAATTTTTTAAGTTAGTTTTAATTTTAATATTTTTATTTACTTTGTAGGTAGTGTTAGTCCATTGTACATTTGTTTTAAATAATTTAATTTGTTTTATTAAAACCGTTAAAAAAATTCTATGGAATAAATGAACCGTAATTATAATATGGTAAAGCACGTGGCATTAAAAGAAATACAAAAGGAACAGATTGTAAAACTTCTTTTTCATTACCTATGAAAAAAAGAAAAAACTTGAACTCGGTCTCAAACAACCCTGAAACCAGACTGAACTCGTCTAAAACGTTTTCAAAATATTCACGAAGCAATTTAAAATAACGACTCAAAATGTGAAACAATTTTCAACCAAAAGGCAGGTTATCAGAATTTTCCACGCGACAATAGAATGGAAAATTACGGTACTTTTAAGCCAAATCATTCCCAATGCGACTTCAAGTTATTTTTTCATAATAAATGGTAGTGTTTTTTTTTATAAGTTCAGCATTCAATATGAATAAAAAGTATCTAAACACAACAACGGAATTTGGCAGCCGACTCCATTGAGTATTTGGAGATCTATTTGAATAATGCATGAGATACTTAGTTAGCTACTATACATAATGTTATGACCAACGTACGAGTTGCTCTCAATTACAATACCACTGAACAGGGCTGGCCCCATATTTCACCATCTTTACATTTGTCAGTTTTATATGACAATTTGAACTACAATTCTTTGACAACATGAAGCGCGCTAAAACAAAAGCTCTTCAAGTCAGTACTTGACACCGAATTGTCATTGAAAACTGACAATTGTAAAGTTGGTAAAATATGGTGGTCAACAAACAAAATCTGTGAAAAAGTAAAGTAAGTATATACCAAGGTAAGTAAACACTATATTGTACAGTCAAAGTCAAAGACATGGACCCGCGCAAAGTTGCGAAAAATTGACCTGTACATCAACCTTACCGTCACACTAATAAGGTCTGTATACATATTTTTGGGACTTAGTGGTGTATACATATTGGTGACCTTGACTGTACAGTCATGTGCAAAAATACGGGTGACTATACATCTCTAAGCCATTTAGATTAAGTATCATATTATAGTATTAATTCTGGGACCCCTATACATCCGCTTGTAATTCTAAAGATATTTGACCTGGAGACCCTATACATCTCCTGCTCAATTAAAACGTGCCAATAAATTAAAGTGTTCTGGTTTTGCTGTTCTAATAAATTTTTTTTACACTTTTTTCTGGGTTCCGCACCTTAAAAGGAAAAACGGAACTTTGTTGTCCGTCTGTCTGTCTGTCTGTCTGTCTGTCAAGACCCTTTTTCTCTGGAACGCGTGGAGGTAGCATGCTGAAATTAATATCAAATACGGTATTTTTTTTCTCCTTTTTTTTTTTTAATGATATAGTGAGCTTTCTTTGTGTAATTTATCTGTGGTTACGTATTGTAAGATCTGATGTAACTTGTTTTTAGAAAAAATGACTTCGTGCCAAGTTTCTTGCGGCGCATTCTTCTTGGCAATCATGGTCTTTCCGAAAGCGCTGGTAGACTCAAAAAAATGACGTGTAAAAGAGCATTCAACTGCCTATTTGCTGAATAAAATTATGAATTTGAATTTGAATTTGAAGTGCAAAAATACGGGTGCATACAACTTACTCAAAAATATGTCCAATGGCACTTCTGTCGGCGAAGTAACGTGGTATTGGTGTTGTGATAGATTAATTCGATACATATTTCTGCACATGGCCTTATAAAAAAAACCAGGGTAGAAAAACACAAGTTACAAACAATCCAATTGGAATAAAAAGGCGAACTTATCCCTTCGGGTTCGATTTTTCAATCACCAGGTGAGCTCTTATCCCACAGAAAATGTAGGGGTGTTTATGGAATCAGAGCTTAACTGGGAATTGAAAAATCGTCAATAAATTAAATTAACTTTCTGACTTCGATAGCCAGATTACCTAGTTCACGAAAGACACCTCTAAGACTTTCAAACCTGTTGTCTTATAGTTTGAGAACAAGATGGTGGTGACTTACCAAAGGCCAGAACATTTTAAATGAATAAAAGATTATTTTAAAACAAAACTTAGATAGAAAACTTATAAAAATCCTAACATTTATATCAAAAAAGGCTAAACCGGTTTATTGAACCTTAGGTAAGAAGTAAGTAAGTAAATTACGATGAAAATAAACTGCGTCCAAACCGGTCAAATACGTTTAGGAGCTACAATCCCACAAATAGACACACACAATAGATCCACACATCAACCCCTTTTAACACCCCTCTTTCGCGTCGAGGGTTAAAAAATGTTAAACGGGGGACCCTAACTTACAGACACTTAGATAAGTAACCTAGCAAAATCAGCTATAATGAAGGATGAAGCCACTTCGAATATTAATGGACTCTTAAAATTATTCATGAATATTTCTTACTTCATTGAATAGAAGGCTTCATAATTCAGCGCGCTGAATGAATAAAACTGGCTTCGGACGATTCAACTGTTTTAATAAAGTAAGAAATGAGAGTGACAGTAAGTGCGATTGGTAGGGCTGTAGGCAGGGAGCGAATGACGAAAATTATACATATTTTTCTACAGAATATCACTACCAGCCTTAACCTTTTTAGGGTTCCGCACCTTAAAAGGGAAAACGGAACTTTGTTGTCCGTCTGTCTGTCTGTCTGTCTGTCTGTCTGTTAAGACCCTTTTTCTCTGGAACGCGTGGAGGTAGCATGCTGAAATTAATATCAAATACTCAAGCCTGCAGTCCCTTGAAGCTGTGAAAAAATCAACCTTCTAAGTCAACGCAATCAAAAGATACAGTAATTAAAAAGGCTATTTCCATAAAAATTGCCGATTTCCAAAAACGGCAAAAACCTAAAGGGTACTTCCAGATGTCCTAGAAACTTGAAATTTGGTATGAAGTCTCAAAATCTAAAATTTTTATGTCTGTCTGTAGATTTCGACGACCAATATAAATTGACCCCACACTGCGTACATTTTGCTTAGGAGCAGAGCTCTGCTATCACTGGACTTCTTAAAACACTGGGGAAAAGCGTTAAAATCTTTCTACGGAACCCTCGTGCGCGTGTCCGACTCGCACTTGGCCGGTTTTTTTATGTCCCATTGCTGGGTACAGGCCACCTCTCAGAATGAGAGGGCTTGGGCTATAGTTCCCACGCGGGCCCATTGCGGATTGGGATTTTCACACACACACCATTGAATAGCTTCGCAGGAGTGTGCAGGTTTGCTCACGATGTTTTCCTTCACCGAAAAACTCATGATAAATTAAAAATGTAATTCCGCACATGAATTCCGAAAACTCAGACGTGCGAGTAGGGGTTTGAACCCACGGCCCTCTGCTTGAGAGGCCATAGGTCAAACCACGGGGCTATCATGGCATAGCTACAGAATATAGTGTATTAATTATTCAAGACCAAGATACAGATTATGCGTGAAGAGCGAGCGAACGCCGCTAACTGTTTATTTGTCACTGTTATCGTGCGCTTGCGACGCATCAAGATTTCGTACTTAATTTTTTTTACTACTAATGGCATTACAATGTTAATATAATTTCCAAGCGAATCTTGCTACATGAAATTCTTTGGCGCTGTTCAATACTTAACCTAACCAACTTAGAAAAGTTGAAAAACACCGACATTTTCATTTAAAAGATCAATATCTCAAAAACAGCTGAACGAGCAGGCAAACGAGCATGAGTTAAGTTAAGTTGGTTAAGTTTCACAAAACGATTTTTGTGAAACTTAACCAACTTAACTTAACTCATGCTCGTTTGCCTTCCCTTTCATATAAAAAAGAACCATTTTGATTAAAAGAAAACGCGTCCACATCGGTCCATTAGTTTAGCAGCTATGCCACAGACAAATACACAGATACATATTCCAAACTAATAACACCCATCATTTTACGTCGGGGGTTAAAAGTGGAGGATAGGTGAGTAAGATAGTGGTAGCGATCCCGACGGGCCTTGCACAAGGTCCTACGACTCACAATACCGACCGAGGGCTTTCAGATGCGTAGCAAATATAGAGGCCTAAAAAGGTTTAGTTGATCGAGTGAGCGAAGCGTCTCCGTTTCAGGTTGGTCAAAAATGCTTTCGTACATCTGACGTCTGTGCCCTGTACATTTTTTTTTAATGAACTCACGAGGCCTACAGCTCACGGAGCCTAGCCTTTACCAATTCATTGAAACCAAGCATTCAGTTTTACAAGGTATCAAAAGATAGACTACATCTCTCGATTGACTTTGGCCAAAAATCTCCGACCCCAGCTCGTGGTACATCATAATATTGGGTTTTATGAGTCGCGAAGAATCGCTCGATATTTCCACGTTGGAATTGGAATTCCAGTTACGGGAATTGATCTGTAGAAATAGCGTTGTAATAATTTACAAGAGAGGTTTGTTTTCCATTCCAACAGCGCCGATACTTTAAAATTGAATTGGAAATCGCGCAATGTCTGATTTGAAAGCCATTTGACGAATTTCTCAGGCGTTTTGTATTTTAGACGTTGATGGTACTTCCATTGGCAATTGGGTATCGGCATTGTAGGCGCGAATTGCTAGTAGCAACTTCGTGACTGCTGTTATTAATTATTTCATCTACACACATGCCTGTCATAGGTCCTCTATAACGTGTTCAGACTTTAGCCATAATGACCATGCAGCATTACGATAATTTTCATCTTCAAAAGGTAGGTAATACAATTTAAAAATAGGCCTTAATTTCAAAAAATCGTCAGATCGTGACAAATTTGTTATGCCTTCGGCTTCTGAACCCATCGTATAGTACTTATAATAAATGTGTGCCGATAAAGAAAAATAATGTATGCAACTCTACATAATTAGGGAGTTAAAACACTCGTGTGAACTTATTATAAAATTTTAACCGACTTCTAAAAAAGGAGGAGGTTCACAATTAGTCGGGATGTTTTTTTTTTAAATTAAGTTCCCCGATTATAGCATAAAAAAGAAGAAAACAATCTCGACATCTTTGACTGTAATTTTGAAATGCGTCTTGTATATATTGCAATAAACATTTCTTTCTTTCTTCCTCTATACTATGTCTTTTTATTGAAAAACGCTTTTTGAAAATAAGTAGCCCGTTACTTACAAAACCATAACAATAAGTAATTCAATGTAATTTTTATTTCGTTGTTACGGTTTACTAATGTTTGCCAAAAAAATGTTGCCAAAGTGATGCATTTCCCAAATTCATTCGGCCAAAAAACGTTTGCCAAGCTGATTAATTTCCCAAATGTTACATTCCCAAAATGCGTTTTTTGACCGAAACTAAACATTTCAGGATTTTTATAAAACAAACCTAACCTTACCTATAGGGTTCTACGAGATGGCCCTGAAATGAATCCTGAAATATTTACAGTTTCTGAAAAAAAAAGCATTTTGGGAATGTAACATTTGGGAAATTAATCAGCTTGGCAAACGTTTTTTGGCCGAATGAATGGATACTGACGATAGTGCGTCCTTTCTCGCGATCATAATCTATACTTATATTACAGTACCGTGACTGACTGACAGACTTACTAACAGACCACAGTCTAAACCACTAGACCTACAGACTTGAAATTTGGCAAACATAATACCTTGAGTATCACAGAGGAGCCCTAAGAAGGGATTTTTCGAAATTCCCACGGAATAGGGAACTAACCCATTTTGAAATATTTCACTGGTTCAAAGCCGCGGGGCATAAGCTAGTACTTAAATAAATCAATGATACGAAACTATTTCGAGCTCTATTCTACTAAAATTAACTACAAGAATAAAAAGGCGCTACAATCCGCTCTCTTTCATCCAAAGAGACAGACTTATTAAAATGCAAAGACCGACTTTAAGTGGATTGCCGTCCTCCACCAGAAACGAATAAATCTCTTACATCTGTCTTATTTACTATTCAGACTCTGTCGCGAATGTTAATTTATTAAGAAAAAACTGGGAGCCTGATATCTTTCGAATACGCAATGAAGTCTTACGCATTTAAATCTAGCTGGTACTGGTACGTGTTAAGAGGATTTTCCATGGTTAAAGCCAATTCATTCCTATTTGAATTACCCAATGATATACGGTACCGATACCCAATAATATATAACCAATAACAATAAATGATTTTTTTGTTTTTAATGCTAAATTATTTTAATAACAATAAATGATTTTTTTGTTTTTAATGCTAAATTATTTTTGCCGACTGTACATTCCCATCCATGCCAAACTTCTAGCCGATGCTGTTATATTAACTCCTCAGTATCCTGGCCGGACCAATAGAATTTCACTACCAGACTATTGCATTGTCGGACTTCATAATAAGTATGCCAAATTTCATCTCAATCGGTTGACGATAATTGCTTTGTCGATAATTGACAATTTGTCCTGAACATACATAGATACTTACTATAAATTACGTTTGGGAAAATCTACTTAGAACTCTAAATTGCTTTTTTTTTGTACCAGGAACTGATAAGGCTGGGGTAATATACCTAATGCATTTGTGTAATACTTAATCTTATTTTTAAATTTTGTGGGTTATATACGTTATCACACGCAGGATCCATCGATATTAAAAGTTAAGAAGCTTGTTAAAAGTACGTAGTAGTTTGGTTATGCGAGTACTAGCGCAACGTAAAAATTATCCAACATGAACCCTTAGCCCGGTTAACTTAATTCTGTATTTCGCGTATAGTATTTTCCTATCACAGCGAGCCTATACGGTTATAATCTTGTTGAACCCTTAGCCCGGTTAACTTAATTCTGTATTTCGTGTATAGTATTTTCCTATCACAGCGAGCCTACTTAATTTATTCGGTTATAATTTTGTTTTACCAGGGTATGCTAGTATAACTGCTTTACACTGCCACTTACCGCAGGTAACCTATATAGAGTTTTTTTATTGTAACATCACTGGAATATGATTCTATTCTAACCTCAAACTTTACTTCTGTTACCTTAATACCTACTTTACGCTACATTACATTTATAGGTATTATGAGTACACCTACGTCAATATTAATGTTGGTAGCATTAGCTTCTTTAGTTTTTTGCAATTGTGTGCAATACAACGAACTTCAGACTGGAATTTCGAACACAATTGCACAACGTACCACAACAGATCGAGTCACAATATTGAAGCGGCAAAACACACACAATCTCATTGACATACTTCCCCGTTCCGAATATTTATTCATTAAACAACAGTCAATATAGGTACACAAATAACCATGACACAATGAGTTATTTAACAGACCTATAGTTTCCTTAATTGATTTATTATACAAGTATGTGGCACACCAATATTAAGTACTTTTAACATGAAACTACCGTGAGACTCAATTATAGTGAAATAGAGAGAGAGAGAGTTTACGTCTCGCAACCGGCGTGGCGTGTGCTCCCAGAGGAAGGACTACGGATTAGTTCGAAACAGGTCGGGCTATACTCGACTGACATACGTGAGTGATCCGTTTATTTCACTATGAATATTAAGTTCAGTAAATTGTTCAAAGCTGTCAATTTATACAATACACATCGCGGTCTCGTGCTTTCCGCATCCACCGCGGTCCCGCAATCCTTACTAGGTCGTCGCTCCATCTTGTTGGAGGCCTACCGACAGCTCGTCTCCCGGTCCGTGGACGCCATTCGCGGTGGATGTGGAAAGCACAAGACCGGTCTGAGTGGAGAGCCTTGGGGGAGGCTTATGTCCAGCAGTGGACGTCTTTCGGTTGACATGATGATGATGATGATGACGTCGCGGTATTTCAATACTCTTATTATTACTCTTACTACTCTACTCTTACTATTCTACTTTACTCTTATTATTTGAAGACTCTTGCTTAAAAACAAATTAAAGCGCACTCGACAATGTGCCAAAGCGTGATAAATCCTCGAGCATGACTCGATAAAATCTCCAATCTAAGCCAGCCCGTAAAACATCTTGATAAAGTAACTTTTTACAGTCAACTAAAACACTAACCGCAAAGGGGAGGCCGGGGTAAGATGGTAAATGGCTAAAGTGACTACTGAATAATATTCGCATTAAACCCCCTTTAGTGGCGTTCCATCGACTATCAAGCGTTGCTCAGCATCTTTGCGGGACTCGGAATGATGTCATTAATGTTGGATGCCATTTTTCCCCTCTCTGACGGGGGTACTTTATTTGGCTGAATATCGAATGTGGTATTGATTTTGGGAGCATCACGTCTCATTAGAGAAGAGTTGACTGTACAAGTCAAGGAATTTAATTTACTACCCATTTCGTTGAAATGTTGTTTGATATTCGCAATACGTTAAGGTCGAACATTTTATTAAGTCGTGCTCTAACTGGCTCTTATGGTGAAAGTTTGCTGTACGATATTGAACCTTAGGTGGGTTGGAAATTTAATTCCTTGACTGTACCTACTTATATGCTATGTAGTTATGTAGCATGCACGCAAAAAGACGGGTGTTATAAGTTTGACCATTTAGTGTGTGTCTGTCTGTGTGTCTGTGGCACTGTAGCTCTTAAACGGGTGAACGGATTTGGACGGCAGCAGCAGGTTTTCTAGCAGTGGTTCTTAACTTAGTTTCGGTATTCTTGTATTTCGTTTGGGATTCGTTTTTTGGCGAAACGTCAGTAAACTCTTAGTTTCATAAAGATCGGTTCAGCCGTTTTGAAATGAGAATGGTGGGGGTTTTCCAACTTTTCTAACTTGACATAACAAAGTAGGTAGGTTATAGAAGTGAATGGTTTGCTCTACTGAGTTCTGGCGTAAAGTATCGATAATTTCCTAAATAGAACTTATGAGCAAAATTTAATTTGAAAATCGTAGGCATTTTGGAGGAAAAACGAAGTCGGTGTAAGGAAAATTGCAGACACTGCCAAGAAATTTAAGTGTAAAATGCTCAATCCATCGCATTGGGACTGCGTTGAGAAAAAGTGTGTTCCACTCATGATCGAAGAAAAGCTAATGGCAAACGAGACAACATTTAATTTACTGAAGTGAAGATAATTTTATGAATAATTATAACGTTATTTAAGCATTTTGGGAATATTTACTTACACAATAAAAGCAATTTAAAATGACATTAAATCCAAGCTAAAACTTAAAACTAAATTAAATCTAAATAAGGCCCCCGTGGCATGGTGCCCAAAAACCTGGCTGCGTTGCCTCGCTGAATAGCGATGCTGATTCTTTGAGAGAGAAAACTGCCAACCCTAGCAGTTTAGGTAAGTACTGTTATTACTTAGACTTCGAGATATTAGAACTCTTAATGTAATACCTATACCACCTTTGCCCACGTTCAGGAATAATTCAAATTAACAGGCATCGCCAGACGAAAGTTAAAACGCCGCGTCGGGAACTCGAGAACCTATCTAACGTTTTTATTAAAATACGCCCCAAATTATGTCCCGAAATGAATAAATTTCGGCCTTACCCCCATTTCTTTACGACGCTCTTAGGGTTTTAATAAAAAAAGTCCACGGCGAGTAAATTTTATTTATTTGCTCCTGTTTTTCCGTGTTCTTGATTTTATTGCGTTCCGCCATTTTGCTGGGGCTGCTCAGGTGAATTTACAAGTTTTTTAGAGATTTGTTAAAGTTACGTTTTATTTGGAGGGAAACAGTTTTTTTAGGACTGCTGACTTGGGTCATAAACTTTACCGTGGTAGTGGGAGTGAAAATATTATATGGCTTTAATTAGTATTTTAGTATGTCGTATGAATTATATTTATTATTATTCTTACCTATTGTTTAAAATCTAGAATTCAGTTTTTTTTATTTTCATAATGTTCTTGATATCTTTGAAGTAGGTATGTACTTCCCTTTTATTTGCCGAAAATTACTTTAAATAACCTAACCGACTTGAAATTAAAAACAGAAAAATATATCCTCTATGTCACTTCCCCAACTGAGACAAATCTAAATACAACTCACACGTTAAAATCCGTCGAACGGTTTAGGCTGTAGAGTGTGTCAAAGAATTACATACATACGCTCGAAAAACATAAAAAAATATAATAGTTAACTTAATTCATTGACTGATTGATTGATGGAATAAGAGTTCGACTCCAGTTATAATATAGTTGTCGGCGCAAAGATATTAGAAGGTCAAATGACTACTACTTTGAGGCATCAGTGCGCGTGACCAGATGGCGCCACTGAGTTCCGCGCGCTAACGGAACGTTGGGGCGACAGCGAGGCGGCGGCACTCACTTTTGTGTGAACAGCTGCGGCGAGCAGACGCCTTCAACGGATCGTCGTGCCTCTAAATAATTACTTAACGCTATTGTTTGCTTTCAAATAAAAATTCAGAGTATTACTTTTTGTTCAAAAGGCGTTTCAATTCTACGCCCCACTGTTAAATTGATCTGCTATGTCCGACGATACTGACGACGGCCATCCGCCGACATAGTTATACAAGTGATCCGTTTAATTTCACTAGATAATTGGAGTACTTACACCTAAATAATCCATAGTATCGGAATCAATAACGCAGCATTATGACACACAAAATAGGTTTTAAACTAAACCTTGCAAGCCATAACTAATTTTACCGCCAAATTCAGCCGCTACTCCACTTTCATGAACTAACGACATTCTAACATAATGAAGCTTCGAAAACTGCACGCCGACGTCCGACGTCACAGCGTAACGTCATTTAGGCGTAAAGGGCGTAAGTGACGTACAGGCGTATATGACGTCGCGTGGAGTTCGCGCTTAACTTATTAAATTGGGCCAAAAGCGAAGTCTGTTCGAGCTCGTTATTGGAACAAGGTTTTCTTGAACTAATTATAATAGGTACAAAATTTCATTTAACTTCGCTTCCTTTAAGGTAAACGTCCGAGTGCCCTGTCACCTTAATTTCAATAATTGAGACTCTGCTTGTCACTTTTATTGCTATGAATTAAGACTGATTGTGCCAACTATTGAGGCAGTGTCGGGCACAGGGCATTTTACCTTATTTGCATAATTTATGTGGCAAGTGTGTAGTAAGGTGGTCTGGCTTTCGAGGCTGCGTCTTCGTCTTGTAAGCCATCAAAGGCTGCTTTTTGTCACGTCCGTGTCGGCAGTATTCAGTAATGTTTCACCGTCAAACACATTACACAACTGATTGGTTTCGCAAAATGATCATTTCACAACCCGCATTTTTTTCTGAAACTGTAAATAAACCTCCTACACATTTACAGTTTCGGACAAAAATTACAGGATAACTTTTTTTTGGTTTAACATTCCAGAAAGCTTGAATAAATTAAGTAAAACGTGTTTCCTCACTAAAACATGTATTGTATTGTATTGTATTGTGTTTTTTACCAAGACAATTAAGCACTAGCACTTTAAATTACAGGTTCGCATGTTGAAAAATCTCACGTGAGATTTCGAGGGGGGTCGAGAAAAATCTTACGACACCTCACCAAGGAGGTGGGGGGACTAGGAAAATCGCCAAACTCACCTCCCGTAGGTAATCAATGGACGGCCCCTTGTAAACAAGTCGAAAATTGTATACGTTTGTGCTCTTATTTTGGTGGTTACAAAATATGGAATGGAACATCATATTAAATTGCCGCGACTAGTACAACACATGTAGTACTGTACCAATATTTACTGTTGCTCTTAACATGTTAAACAGGGCTGCCACTGACTATAATAAATAACCGGTATTGCTTCAGCACTTTTTTATACGACAAGGAAGGCAAACGAGCAAGTGGGTCACCTGATGGTAAGTGATCACCACACACCGGGAACCTCGGGGGGATTTGCAGATGCGTTGCCAATCTAGAGAGATTGTGCCCGTAATTACAGCGGCTGTCTTACTCTCCACACCGGAACACAACAGGCATTCATCATCATCATCAACCTATGAACGTCCCTCACTAAAATGAGAGGGCTATGCTTATAGTTCCCACGGGGTTCTCGCACGATTCCCAGTGCAGATTGGAAACTTCACACACATCCCATTGAATTGCTTTGCAGGAGTGTGCAGGTTCCCACGCAATGTTTTCCTTCATCCAACAGCTCATGGTAACACATTGTAATCTCGTAGCAGTTAGACAGGTTAACTCTGACTTAACTCAACTCACCGGCTTGATATGCCATAGTAATCTATACATATAATAAAATCGTAGACCCGGCGCGTCTGTACATTGAAGATATTTGCAAAAAAAAAAATTGGGTCGCGTGGCATAATTAATAGAACACAAAACTGATTTTTTTGATTTTTTGTCTGTTTGTCTGTTTATCTGTTTGTCTGTTTGTATATTTGTTTGTGGAGGCATCACGCAAAAACCACTGGACAGATTGGAATGAAATTTGACATGGTAATAGTTTACAACCTGGAATAATACATAGGATACTTTTTATCCCGTTTTATTTCATGTTTTTTACCTTAATTATTGTTTAAATTTACTTAAGTACATATTTTTTCATAATTGAAACTGACCATAGACATCACGGCTGATTCAGCTGTCATGGCTGTCACACCATTGTTTTTTTTTTCATTACAGACCATGGACACATTGAGTGACATGTCTCATCAGCCAAATCGGTGGCTGTATGCAGGCGTTCTATTCGAAATTTAACATTTTTATCAATGTCTTAAATAGCTTGGTAGTATTAAAAAGAAAAATACACTTTTTAATAAAAAAACCGGCGGGACTATGTAAATAACAATAACGCACTAAGTTTCGATTTATTTAAAGCTATGTAAATATTATTTATCGCAAAATATTACAATATCTGAGTCATTATTAATACATTTTACTTAATTGAATACTCAATAACTAACTAAATTCATTAATTTCCTTACCCCTATTTCATAATAGTTTCACAACGACTAAAAATTTTCCATTTAAATTTATACTAAGTTTGCATTAGTTAATAGTTAGTTCTCCTCTTATTTTCATCATGGTGGACTCCAGTACAACAAATGATCACGATTTTGTTACTAAAAGCTATTAAATTAACATCATTTAAGACACTGCCACAATTATTGTAACAACAATGTAAATTTTGGCTCGGTGTATTATAAGAGTTAATTAATAATTAGAAATTCCTTATTTCCTCTTAATGTTTGAGAAAAAATCTGTATCTGCCACGGCTAGAATAGCAATTGCTGGACTCGTACTTTGATTGTTTGATTAGTTATTTTGATTGAAGATTTCTTTTCTTGTGATTTTACGAATGTAACCATTTGAGTATAGAAAATGAACCGGACTATTTGAGAGTTGTGGTATGCAAATCGTATTTCAAGTTTTTCAAGAGAGTATGGAATATAGAGAAAGTTCTTTCAAATTTCGTTTCAAGTTCTTTCAGATTTGGAAGATGGTTATAGTCTCACTAGAAAGAAAACTGGTACGTACATTTAATACAATATTAAACACAATATATAGGATTATGAATTATGATCCCCAATAAAGGAAATTTACTGCTGGTGCTAGAGACCTGAAATTTGGCATACATGTACCTAGAGTATCATAGAGGTCTATGGTGTATTAAGGAAGGATTTTTCGAAGTTCCCACGGGATAGAGAATAAACGGGATTTATATTTTCGAATCAAAGTGACTCTATCTCCGTAACTATAATTATCAGATATTTCAATTTTGGCATGCAAGTAGGTAACAATAACAGCTAAAACAGTCTTCATGATTTTCCGAAATTTCCACGGGATAAAGACCTAATAGTATGATTTTCATAATAACTGACTAGCGGATATAGAGACTTGAAAGTTTAACGGATATATTTCATAAGGATGTTAGAGGTGTACTAAGACGGGATTTTTCGAAATTTCCACGGGATAGGGAATCACCTAAACTTCGTTTCTTTCTTTTTTTGTAGAGGGGTCTGAAACTTTCACCAATAGAAAATTACACTATCCCTGATCGACATAGGCTACTTTTTCTCCGGGAAAATGCAAAATTCCCGCGGAATAGAAATAAGTGAATTCAACTTCGAGATAGAAGTAGCCTATCTCAATCAGAATAAACAGTGTAGGTAACTTTCAATTTGCGAAAAGATTTTTTTGATCGGTCGAAAAATTCACTTATTTTTATCAGTTTTGCATTTTCCCGAGAAAAAATAGGTAGCCAATATCAGTCAAGAACTGGTATCTTTCTATTAGTGAAAGTTTTTTTATTAAATCGATCTAAAGAGTTAAAATGCAAAATTCCCGCGGGATAGAAATAAGTGAATCCAATTTCGGGACTGATTAAAAAAAAATCACTGATAGGAAGCTACAGTCTCTGATCGACATTTAAGAATTTTTAAAATATGTAGGTCTGTCCCGCGGGAACTTTATACACTTTTTCGAGATAAAGTAGCCTAATGTCAATCAGAAACAGTGTAGCTTTCTATTAGTGAAAGATTTTTAATGAGTCTAAATGTATAATTTACTTATTTCTATCCCCGGGGAATTTTTTGCAAAAGTAGGTAGTCATGTCAGACAAGAACTGTATGTAGAATGTTAATGGTGTATAGTAGTTTTCAACATTTAATTAAGTAGGTAGGTAGATTGGGTTCACAGACAAAAAAACAGCAACATCAACATCTGTTAAAAACCAGTATTTATATTAGGTACTTACGTTATTATCTACGCGTACGAAGTCGCGGGCAAAAGCTAGTAATTAATAAAATGTTAGTGTGTATGTGTGTGTGTGTAGTCTAAAGTAATATCAAAATTTTAATAAATGCTTTTGAATCTATGTACGTGATGTGTCAACCCTGAGCTCTATGCGCTAAATTATGCCCGCCTCCCAAACACGAACATGAATTTAAACGAAAGCTTTAAATTTTCTATTATCTGTACTTACCTGCATTGGATGCGGTAGCAAATGCACTGCGCGTCTGTTGTTTAACATACGTAGGCAAAGTGCATATCTCAAATTTATATAAATTGCTTCCTGGTGTAGAATTTGGATGTTTATCTCGTGGATGATTGTAGATGTGATTGCAGTTTCTGTTAGGATTTATTGGACACATTTTGTTAAAAGCTTTAGCATCTCGAAAGGTTGCTCGCGATTTTGACAAAATGAGAAAGCATTCTTATTTCTTTTGCTCACGATTTCATCTGAAAATCTACTACTGTGACATTTTATTGCTGATCGTAGAAGCTGTCATGATCTAAAATAACGGTTAGCTGAGCTGTTGAATAGTAAATGTCAAAGAGTTTAAGTTAGTATAAAAGCATTAAAAAACAAGCATGACCTGACTGAAAACTGCCTTTCCAAAATAAGTAACAATTAAATAACAATAAGCAATAACATTCCAATATTTAATTTAGGTAGATAATTTTGGTTTTTAAACGTAACGGTCAATTATTTTTAAAAAGCCTTTTTCAATAAAAAGACATGACAAGATTGTAACTTAGTTTCTTTCTAATGCTGAAAAAAAAGAAGCGAAGTATAGATGAGTAATTAAAACTATGTAAAAGTAATTAACCGTCAAGAATGAGAAGCCACTGAAAATTACGAAATAAATCACTAGATTAATCTTGTGAAAATGTGACAAATTATCTCGGCTTCATATACTTACAGTTTTATACTTACTAATCATCACCATCAGCCTTTTTTATGTCCCACTGGTGGGCACAGGCCTCCTCTCAGATTGAGAGAGGGCTTGGGCTATATAGTTCCTACGTGGGCCCAGTGCGGATTAGGAACTTCTCACAGACCACCGAGTGTCTCTGCGGTAGTACACAGGTTTCCTCAGGATGTTTTCCTTCACCGAAAAGCTCATGATTAAAGAGGTATATTCTATTTAGGTGCATGGCAAGTAACTAATGAAGCAAGTTTATCAGTTCTCATAGTGGACTAGCTTCGAAAATATCCCAAACTATCCAATATTTTAAGCCAAACTCTTCCGCAAAAACCGCGGCCGCCGAGCGTTTCAGAATAACAAACAACAAAGTTTTAACACTGGTATAAATAGAGTTTTAAAGCCAGTGCAGCCACCGCAGGCTGTATAGCTGCCGTGTAAGGCCTTTGAGGATGTTTTATGCAGCTAGTTTGGAGCTTAAGTAAAAATAGGCAGTGTTAGGCTTGGGACAAAGACGCCTGATCACTTATTTTCCATTAACTGACGCGCTTGCTCGTTTGCCTTCCTACTCCCAGATTAAAATTACTTCACCGTTTTGCTTAAATTAAGGGTTGCTTCATCATCATCATCATCATGTCAGCCGATTGACGTCCACTTCTGGATATAGGCCTCCTTCAAGGCTCTCCACTCAGACCGGTCTTGTGCTAAGCAAAATGTACGCAGTGTGGGGACACTGCGTACATTTTGCTTAGGAGCAGGGCTCTGCTAACACTGGAAAACTTAAAACACTGGGGAAAACCGTTAAAATCTGTGTACGGAACCCTCGTGCGCGAGTCCGACTAGCACTTGACCGGTTTTTAAAAAAGCTTTAGAGGGGTGCTCGCTTAGGCTTACTCAACCCCTGGCTGAATTCTTGACAGTTCATTATAACACCCTGTATAAACTGTCAGGAAAAGCTCGTAAACCAAGTATCAATAAGAAACTAGTTAGATATTTAGTTTTGCTTTCATTGGTTCACGCCATTTCGCCAGATTTAATCCGGGTAATATTTAATGTATTTCCTATCGACCCACTCTTTGAAAGCTTTCTGGGAATTCATTTTTAGATTAAACTCTGAAAGGTTATTTATGAGCGTTAGAGAAGGTGATCTTTCATATTAAAATGTTATTTTTCATTTTCCATCTTTTCCGATGTGTTCTATTCCAAGATTTTATGGTTATGTTCGAATAGATAGTTTTGATGTAGGTACTTTCTTCTAAAATTATTCAGCTTAAATACGTAGAAGACATAGGTTAGGTACCTACCATGCAATTTTGGTTTATAAAACTTAAGTTCGTAGAAAAGGCAGTGAAAACTATATTATGTTATATTTTCCTATGCAATTTATGCAGTATTTTTCAAAATGTCATCATTTGAATACCTGATCTATGATTTTTTTTTGACTTCTGGACACCTTACCGCCCGGCAGTGATTGGGGTACAGCTTTTTTATTTATAGTTTTACTTTGTATGTAGTTTTAGTATTATTTTAATTAGTACAAATTACTTATTATGTCCACTGCTGGACATAGGAAAGCACTAGACCGGTCTGATTGGAGAGCCTTGGGGGATCTCCAATCAGACCGGTCTTGTGCTTTCCGCATTGTGTGCTTTACAATAAACAATACCCCCTTTTAAATAGATAATAGTATTATCACAAAATACCCTGCACAGTTTTCAACAAATTATAATTATAAATATTAAACACAGGCATACAGCATGCAGCGCTGTTGAACACCGCGCTGTTTGCACTGATTCACAAACAACGAATCATTAGTAACACAAAATTAAATACAGCAAATTCTAAACCGCAGTCTATTTACTCTGAAACCGGGGCTGGGCCAAAAGGTCGTATAACAGTCACCAGCGCGCCGTTATACGGCTTTAGCTGGCCGAATGGCCGCTGAGCGATATTAAAATCGCAACTCGTGCCATTATTTAGGGAATCAAAAAGATTATGCAAATAGTGAGTGGCGTCTGCCGTTCGAATTAATTTCGAAGTTAAATAATAATAAATTACCCGCATTCTGAATTGGGAACTTGATTTGCAGTCGCGATTAAAATCCTGCGAGTAAGACTAAGGTCAAAACTTTTGCCACTGAATTATTTCATGTTCTACGAAGTACTGTATGGGTTTTTTTAGAGTTCCGTAGCCAAAATGGCAAAAACGGAACCCTTACAGTTTCGCCATCTGTCTGTCCACGGCTTAGCTCACCGTATGTGGTCGCGGGTGAGTCAAGTAAGTAATTGTTTTTAGTTCATTAATATGGACCTCCGCAAAGTAACGCCTGATTCAATAAATTACTGATTCTATAAATTGTTCACCTTCTTTCTCAAGGCTGAAAAAACCGTAATATGGCGCCCGAGAGGGTGACGTTTGTCACATCTACTGTGGAAATGTTCCAGTAACGTTACAAATTGTTGAACGGACCAAAAACCATCGAAGTTTTCAATTGTTTCCTGTCAACGCATAGCCCTTCCGACCTTGATTGATGGCTGCCATTCCGTCAGCGGCAATCACTGTAATTGAACTTCGACACTAACTTCTTGACTGAAATCCGAAGTTTCTGGGTCACCTGGGTTTGTTTCCAACTTCAGGCGTGAGCAAAAACGGCTCGAATTTCTTAGAGTTAAATACTGCGTTTCAAACGTCACGATACGCTGCGTGCTCGGAGATGACTACACGAAACTATACAAGTACACTATTTTAAACTAACTTTTTGTATAATTTTTATTTTTACGGTCATCCCGTTTGAAATTAATTTTAATTGCTCGGATAGCGTAATTGGATTAGCGCGTTACCACGGTATGGTAAAGGTTTGGGTTCGAACCCCAATTCGAGAACAATTTTTTCTGGTTTTACTGTATATTTACGCATCAAATTTGAAATTTGTGAAAAATTAAGTACACTATTTAGAAGTGTAGTTTTATTTGCTTTAGTTTTAAGCGCACTCGCGGGTTCAGGTCTTCAAGACATTCAACTACTTGGGCATCTTGCTTTGCATTGATTTGAACTTTCGCGATTTTCACACATTATCATGATACTCGGGACTTAATCGCGTAAAAAACGCTATTAAGTCCCGAGTACCATGATAATCTTGCTATGCAGGCAACTCGCTCAAAATCGGAGACGTTTATTTTGATCGTTTTTAATTCTTTAATTTAAGGAGCTTGGTCGACAAACGATCATGTCGCTCCATACGTTATCAAAGAGATACACAATTACAAATTTTATAGGTTAAATGCAGAGTTTATAGATCTTATACAGACGTTTGGCTTCGTCTGATGTCGGATCAGCCAATGTAGTATTACAAGAACCTACGTCGTAGGTACGGCGGTGAGGCCCGGTCCGCACGCATTCCATTAACACATGGTAAATGTCTTCAACTACGCCACAGTCAATACAGTTGGGAGTGTCGGATTTCCCCATTAAAAATTTAAATTTATTAGTTGGAATGTGACCGGAGCGGAGTCTCATCGCCATCACCAGTATCAAACGCGATTGGGAGCAATTGCTTATCCATGGAGACTGTAAAGGCTCAGGTTGAATTGTCTTATACCAGATGCCCTTTTCTTGTGATCGCTGGTCAAAAAACTCTTTCCATAACTGTAAGCAGTGAATCCTCACTTTACTGAATGCCTCTGTATAGTATGGCAATATATGTATGAGTGTTCCTTCTGAGCATGCTTCCCTGGCTAAGCGGTCTACCACTTCATTGCCCTCAATGCCTATATGAGATGGAATCCACTGAAGCATTATATTAATATTTTTGGATTTGAATTTCCAAATTAGATCAAGAATCCCATAAGCTATCGGTGTTCCTCGATAAGTCGAGGTACACCGAGCTATATGTTGCAGAGCACTTTTAGAGTCTGTGAATATGACAATATTCGTTTGACCGATGTTTTCAATGTACGATAATGCTTCTGAAATGGCATGGAGTTCAAGGGACATGATAGATACATCAGACTCAATTTTGAAGCGGTGACCCATGACCAATTGTGGATCAAAAAACGCAGCTCCCAATCCACATACATCCTTGGAACCGTCTGTATACATTTTATAGCACTCTGCGTATCTTTTATTCAGATACGATATACAAACGTGTCTCAGGTCAAAACTGTTATAATTCTTTTTTGCTTTTTTTACGACATCGATATTACACATAATGACGTCGGAAATATCTTGATAGCTTAGCCACCAATCCAATGAGAACATTTCTAGCTTATTGCTGCAAGATACTTGTACGTTCTCGAAGACTCTCCGCATGGTCCACAATAGTGGTTCCTTCCTTCTTTTCCAGGCGTGGTGTTATGACTTAGATCATCGAGTAATGTTATCATGTCCCTGTTAAATTTGAGTGATTTACATTTAAACCAGAATTTACCAGCCAGGTAGCATCTTCTTATATTTAAGGGCTGGAGGCAAAGTTCACTTTGCATCACATGAATTGGAGTCGTTTTAATAAATCCACCAATGATCCTCATAGCTTGGTTTTGAATTGTATCCAATTTGTTTGTATGACACTGTGAAGCTTCATCAAACAGAAAACTGGCGTAATCCAATCGACTTCTGACAACTGCTATATACACTCTTCTGATATGTTTAGGATGAACACCCCAGTTAGACCCCGCCAGAGCCTTAAGAATGTTCAAGAACTTTTGGACTTTCCCGCTGATTTCGTTAATATGCTTAGCCCAGCGTAAAGACCTGTCCAACCAGAGACCTAAATATTTGACATTTTGTACTAATTGTAGTCGTCGGTTGTTAATTTTAAGATTCACTTGTAATGCTTTATGGCCTTTCTGAAAGATGCATACTTCGCTTTTACTTGGGGATATCTCCAGTCCAGTCACACTCAAAATGGATGAAAGCCTATCTAAGGCAGATTGTAATACGTTTTCCGCAATTTGAATGTTTGTGTTCGAAATGTATAAAGCAAAGTCATCAGCATACTGAGATACATTAACTTCATTCAGTTTTCTGCATACATCTATAGTTACTATATTAAACAGAAGAGGCGATAAGGGGTCGCCCTGAGCCAGTCCCCGGTTGGTGTGACGTGACATTTGAGTATTGCCTATTTGTACGTTGAGATGTCGTTCTCGGAGATATTCCCATAAATAATTACAAATTACGTGACCAATTCTGAAGCGATCCAAGACATGCATAAGGTTAGTGAGTTCAACATTATTGTAAGCACTATCAATATCAATGAAGCACCCGATAGCCACTTCGTTATTCAAAAAACCATTCTGTACGTTAGTGATCAGTTGAGCTAAATTATTTAAACACGATCTCCATCGCCTAAAACCCACTGTTTTATCTGAAAATAAACCTTCCGTTTCAAAGAACCACTCTAATCGCCTTTGTAGTATAGAATGGAATATTTTTAATACACATGAAAGCATGGCTATTGGTCGTAAAGAAGAAAGCAACCGCGTATCTCTGGCTGGTTTTGGAATGGCGATCACATTAGTGATTCTCCATTGTCTGGGGACAAAACCCTTGTCTAAAAAGATGTTATATAAGGAGACCAAAACTTTTTTCCCATTTTCAGACAGATTTTTTATCATACTATAAGATATGTCATCGCTTCCTGGAGCAGTATCTTTTGCCTTTATACACTTCTCCATTTCAGGCAGACTTACGTTAACTTCTAATTTGCTATTTCTGGAGGTAAATAAAGGTCTAGGTGGTGCCACGTAATCTGGGGATAAGCTACTCAGGAGCTTGCTGGCTATTTCAGGCTCAACATGCTTTCTGGGTGAGCGGTAACCTTTCAGCCATCTCATTCGCTGCCACACAATACTGGCGGACGTCGTTTCATCTAAACTGGAACAGAACTTCTCCCATGCTTCGTTTTGACAAGTCCTAAGAAGCTTCTGTGTCTCGGCAATCCTCTCTTTTAATACATATAAATTGCTTGGTGTGGGATTGCGCCTAAACTTGGCCAAAGCCAACCTACGAAGTGCAACTGATCTGGATAACTCCGCATTCCAATAAGGTTTGGGTTTGAATTTAGTCTCTGGATTTAGACTAATTCTTTTAAGTGGAATATGCTTTTCTGCGGCTTTGTTTAGACACTCCAAGAAGGCGTCGTAGGCGTTTTGGGGATCCACCGGTAGCACCAAATCGTGAAAAAGTTCCTCTGAGTATGATTTGTACGCTTCCCAATCCACCTTCATGAAATTTCTTTTTTTAAATATATTAGCATCTAGTTCAAGTCGAGTGCTTAATTTAATAATATTGTGGTCGCTACCTAGACATTCATTTGTAACCGACCAATAGAACAGAGACGCAATGTCCAACGACACAAAGGATACATCGGGTGAAGACGCTCGAATATTATTTTCAACCAACTGAAAACGGGTGGGTTCTCCGTTATTAAGATAAACAAAGTCATGATCTAGCAATGAATCGAGAATTTGAGAACCCCTTGTATTCGTTTTATATGACCAACCAGTATGATGGCCGTTGAAGTCTCCAAGGATGACAGTATGGTAATTAACTATCGAAAACAATGCATCCCAATCACTACGAGATGTAGAAATATCAGAAGGACAATAAACAGATATTATATATTCTAGTGGAGCACAATTATATACTTTAACATGTACCGTTTCAATACCAGGGTTTATTGTATTGGGGACGACACACTCTTGAGCCTGTATTGATTTGTGGGTTAATATAGCAACTCCTCCGTAAGACAAGTCTCTGTCTTTTCGAAAGATATTGTAGTTTTTTAATGCTAAATTACTCTCAGGATCAAGCCATGTTTCGCTCACAGCGGCAATGTGTATTTTTTCCTGATAAAGTAGATTTTCAAACTCTCTTAATTTAGGCCTAATACTACGTGCATTCCACTGAAGTAAATTTAAGTTAATAATTCTCTTATTTCGACTGTTATCCATTACAAGGGTTCAAAAGATTTTTCAGCAATGGTATCTCACTTAACGTTTTACAAACAAAGGACATAAACCACTCTTTAATACACTCGAACACAATTTGGATTTTGTCACTAAAACTTATATTTTTTATAAAAATAAGTTCTCTTAATCGTTCCAGCAGGTCATCAAAGCACTTAATCCCTTCTCCATCTTCCTTTCTGTCGTTGCCATCCTGCCGCGGGGGCTCTCTTCTTCTTGTACTATCATTTTCACCTTGTTGTGGCCGCTCGACTACTTGCAAAACTGGCGAGGCGGTCTCCTGTCTATTCTCTGTACTTCGCGCGGCGACGTGAGTCTCTTTTTGCTGGTAGGCTTTATGATTTATTTGGTGAACCATGTTATTTGGTTGTCGTCCTTTTTGTTGTGGTTGTCTGAGAACATCACTGTATGACGGGGAATTTGTGTTAAGTGAGCTGGTGAGACCAGGATTGACAGTGGGAGTTTTGATGTTATTATCAGGGTATTTAAGACCAGGATCTGGTGAGGGCGATGGTGGAACATATATAGTAAGTGCTTTTTGATACGAGCAATGGAACTCAGCCATTATTTCTCTAAGACGTTTCTCTTTTACATATATAGGGCACTCTTTGGCCAGGGCCATGTGTTGACCGGAACAGTTAACGCATTTAAATTGCATAATTTCACAATTCACATGTCTTTCCCCGCATTTAGGGCAAACTGCCCTATTAGCAGGACACAGTTTGGTCGTGTGTCCAAATCGCCAACATCGCGAGCATTGTGTTACCGGAAACACATATGGAGTTACTTTGATTCTAAGGTCACATAAGTATATATAGGACGGCAAGTTAGGTCCTTTGAATCCAATTCTTACCGACTCACTTGCTGTCCATCCATCTGGGCACCTGCGGTTGAGACGCTTGGCAGCAACTATTTCACACTCACTCTCGATGTTTTGTATCAAGTCTTCCTCCGTGAGATCCAGATCAATGTCTTTTACCATACCGTGTGATAGACCTACTTCTGAAGTATTCTGTCTTTTCCATTCTAATCGTGTAAATTCTTGATGGGTAATGAATTTCTGTGCCTTTTCCTCGTTTTCAAAGTTAATTAAGAGTTTGTATGGATTAACATACTTCACTTTTAAGATGCCGGTTATACCGTGTAGTTGTAAAAGTTTTGCTAACGCGAATTGTTTTGGAAATGTACTTTTGCATGTTGTTGAAACTTGACATGGTGTTTCCTGCTGAGTCTGTCTATCATTATTTAGTCGCAGTGGAGTTTTTTTTTTTTGCATTTCGTCTTACTTCCTCCCATTCTTCCTTTTGACCTAGTTCTAAGCCTCTTTTTCGTGTATTTTCCTCTCCTTCTAAAGTACTCGTAGTTAATATTTCTATTTCTTCCATAATGCCTGTGTCGTCCTCCATGTCGTCATGCCTATAATACACCTTACTGGTAAGCTCACTGCCATCCAAATTAGCACTTTCACCCATTGTCCGTAAGGTTCATTTGCACTAACAATAAACTCGATGCACCGTTCGATAAGCTGATGCGTTAGGTATAACGCAGTCGGCGTAAACAACCCAAACAACCCAACGGGCGGGCGCTGTTCCAAACGTCATACAAACTCGTTATAGTTTACTATTCGATTTTACGTGACGCAGGATTCGACAAGTCGTGCTTAGGGCACAGGTTTATAACTTGTCAACTCATTTGTGAAGCAAGATTGCTTTGCAAACATTTTAATTAACGGGCAATTTGTCTTCAATACATTCAACTACTTACACATTTTGCTTGGTAGGTAGTCGTTTTAGCAAGTAGGCCGCGGCCGTTTGCTTAGACGGCATTCAACCACTTAGACATCTTGCTTTGTAGGCAACTCGCTCAAAATCGGAGACGTTTATTTTGATCGTTGATTACACTAGACGCTCAGGTTTATAACTCGTCAACTCATTTGTAAAACCTACCTCGTATCACAAATATAACTGTTAAACGACAGTTATAAGTAAACAGTCTTGATTTACTAAAATATCGCCAGGGCACCTCCCCAGCCACCACAGAGGCACCATAACAATATTTAAGCAAATATTTCCCTGACGTTTAGCTTCGGAATATTCGAGTCAACGTTTTAAACGTGGAGCAAACAGTTTAAGTCCAGCGCAATGTTATATTTACTTGCTATTTCCAGTTCTAGCGTATTCTTTTGTTGCCGACCGGCTTCGTTTGGTATTCAAATTGCATTTTGTTATTAAAATTATAACGGCTTTTGCTTTGTTTTGCAAGAAATTAGTGAATTTTTGCATATTCTTAAAAGCCCAATGCTTAATCCATTTGCATTTTAAGGAGGTCTAATTTAATCTGAAATAAAAGTCGTTCGCGTTCTTGGGGGAATTAAATCTGTTCAGTTACCTGTTACGGTAAATCTTTTTGTTGTCTTGCATTGAATTATAATTTAATTCTCCGAGGGCCTGTGCAACTTGTCTTTCAAGCCAAGTATCTAAATACTTACACTAATGTAACAAGTTTAGTGTAAAGTGTGTAGTGTGTGCGTATAAACAAGATAAATTTAACAAATTATGGCGAGAGCGCTTAAAAATGCATGCAAATTAAAACGGAATTATATTTATCAGGATTTCTTTGTTATACTTGTGGGTTTTCTTATTTACACATCCGTAATCTCGTAGGATTTAGGCAGCACTTGACAGTACGAACAGATTTTTTTGGCTTTTGTTAAGACATTGTTAACAACATTTTCAGTAAGTATTAATTTTAGTCAAGAGTTACATAGTGTCACAGCACAAATCTGTTAGTAACTGTCAATGCCGTTACAATGTACTTGTAGTACTGTCGAAGTAATAAATATTTTTACGCTTTAGTATCTTGAAATTCAAATAATGTTACAATGCATACACATCGGTAATCTCATAGCATTTTTGCGGGTGGTAGAACCTTGTGCGAGGTAGCTACCACCATCTTACTCGCTAATTTTGCCGCTAAGCAACAGTGCTTGCACTGTTGTGTTCTAGTGTGGAGAGTAAGATAGCCTAGGAAATCACAGGGTCAAGAAGCATTTCATCTTAGCCCTCTAGGTTGGCAATGCCTCGTCAAACCCCGCCTACCTATTTCATCATCATCATCATCATCATTTCAGCCGAAAGACGTCCACTGCTGGACGTAGGCCTCCCCCAAGGCTCTCCACTCAGACCGGTCTCGTGCTTTCCGCATCCACTGCGGTCCCGCAATCCTTACTAGGTCGTCGCTCCATCTTGTTGGAGACCTACCGACAGCTCGTCTCCCGGTCCGTGGACGCCATTCGAGAACCTTCTGACCCCATCGGCCGTCAGTTCTGCGAGTAATGTGCCCCACCCACTGCCACTTAAGTTTCGCAATTCTTCGGGCTATGTTGGTAACTTTAGTTCTACTGCGGAAAAAGCTGGTGCGGCGGCAGAAACGGCTGAAAATAGAAAAAATTCTAAGTATCAATCTCTCGGTCCGAATTATAATTTTGTTCCTGTCGGGTTTGAAACTTTGGGTCCATGGGGTCCCAGCGCTTACAAGCCTATTTCTGAGTTACAAAAGCGCTTAGTTGATGCAACTTGTGACCAAAGGGCTGGCAGTTTTCTCTCTCAAAGAATCAGCATCGCTATTCAGCGAGGCAACGCTGCCAGCCTTTTGGGCACTATGCCACGGGGGCCTTATTTAGATTTAATTTAGTTTTAAGTTGTAGTTTATTTAGTTTAAGCTTAGATTTAATGTCATTGTAAATTGCTTTTATTATGTAAATAAATAAAGTATCTCTGCGGATATCATCATTTCTGATTCTGTCCCGGAGGGAAACCCCGAGCATAGTCCTCCCCATCGCCCTCTGAGTGACTTTGAGCTTCCTTATGAGGCCCATCGTTAGCGCCCACGTCTCCCTATTTACCATCAGGTGATCCACTTGTTCGTTGCCTTCCTCATCGTATAAAAACAACTAGTACCTACTTAACAGTTAGGTAGGTACTAACAGAATGTAAAATCACACATTAATTGCTCAATACGAAGTAGGAACTTAACTTTTTCTTCGTGACAAATAACATCTTCAGCGATTTACGCCTCAGCAAAATTTATATGGATATAACAATGGTTCACCAGTAGAGAAATTTACAAGTATAAGCTTGTAATAAAGTCCGCGTTGGCCCTCTTAGCACCCTTGTGCGGCAATTCAGGTCAAGCATTTCTTCAGCGTAAGTAAATTATTCACAATGTTTAATGTGACTAAAGTAGCTTCAAAACTATTAAAATACTTACGCATTGGATGATTCCCAAAGTCAGTTTAAAACGCTCGTGGCCGTAATACCATAGTAGCGAAATACCAGATTGCCGGATACACCGGATTCTTTAAATATCGTATTCCCAAAATACCAGATTTTCTTTTTACCAGTAAGCTTTAAAATCAGATTACTAAAATGACCGTATTTTCAATACATCATGTTTCCGTTCATACCACATTCTCAAAATCTCACAGTTCGAAAAAAACAAATTTCCTTTACAATATTCAAAAAACCAGATTTTCTCAATACAATATTCTCGAAACAACTTGACCCCACATGACCGTGATCACGTTATACTTGATTCCTAAAACAGCAGATTACCATAAAACCAGATTTTCAGTAGCCCAGGCTTTCAAAATACCATTTCCCCAAAATATCGGATGTACGGTCAGTTGGTCAGGTAAACTTAGGGATATACATATTTATTTATTAACCGAACGAACGAAGTGAGCGAAACGTCTCCGTTTCAGCACAGTGTAAAGAGCTTATACCTACCAGTGGTCCGACGCCTTTGATGTTTGCGTAAATGCAGACACCGCAACCGCATGGCCAAAGCACCAAGAGTTGCCACATATCTCTTATTTTAAATTTAAACTTACGATAATTGTTTTGTTTCTGTGTAGACAAAAAATATTTAAATTTTGACATCCAAGATGGCGGACATATTTTTTGTTCAAAATCGACACCCATGACCATTTTTAGTGAAAAAATGTCAAACTGTCATCGGCCATCTTGGAACCAATAAATAATATCAAATTCGAGCTCACCGTAGCACAATTACACAAAATCGACACCCCTGTGATCATTTTATTTCCAAAAAATGCAAACTGTCATTCGCAATTTATGATTGAAAAAAACTTACAACACACGCACTACGGTACATCGGGCTGGCTTGGCTGTATGCAATTATTCTGTGGTCCCTTTAATTTTACATGTTACAACTTTTAAAATGGTAATAGAGCGGAAAAAAACGGAATTTCATATATATCGAAATCCATTTCCATTCACCTAGGTAGGACGGCTTCTTCGTTTAAAATTTTGAATGAAAAATTAAGTGCTCCCGGGTTCTATTTTCAAATGGGAAGCGAGAATTTCCGAGCATGTTTGAGAAAAATACATTTACAATTGATTTTATTGCCTGACCGTACTTTTGTTCTTTTAAAATCCAGTTTTAGTAAAACTCTGGTATTTTGAGAATCTAGATATACGGGAATTTTATGTGTTGAACTTCCTGTGTATCGTGTACTGGCAATCTGGTATTTAAGCTATCTGCTGAATTGATTAACTGGTGTATCAAGTATTCTGTTTCTTGCGAGTCTGGTATTTTCGGAATCTGATATTATTGGAATGTAGTATTAACGGAAACATTTGCATTGAGAATATGGTTTTCTGAAAATCTGTTAAAAAACGATGCAGGTAAAAAGAAAATCTGGTATTTTGGGAATACGGTATTTAAAGAATGTGGTTTATTCGACAATCTGGTATTTTGCTACTATGGTATTACGGCCACGAGCGGTTTAAAAGGGGATTTAGAATTGAATGTAGTATTTAGCTTAACCTAACCCATCCAACATAGCGACATTGAAAATTTCACATTTTCGTTTCAAAAACTATATCCCAAAAACGGCTGAACCAATTTTGATGAAACTTACCTAGGAATCTCTGTTAAACTAGCGTTCGATCAAAAACAGCCAACGCGGTACGATGGCATCATAGACAGATAGATACATACACCCATATACACAGATACGCAGGAATCTAAAATACTTATTTTTGCTATATGTATTTGATTGATGTACCATGCTAATCAGTCTGAGAACAAGTCCCTTTGTCTCGTAGATTTCTTTTTCATAACGTAACTTTTGTTCGAATGATTGCTCGTCGTGAAAAATCTTTTAAATGGGCTAAGTAGAATATAAATAAGTTTAGTTGAGTTACAAAAGCGCTTAGTTGATGCAACTTGTGACCAAAGGGCTGGCAGTTTTCTCTCTCAGAGAATCAGCATCGCTATTCAGCGAGGCAACGCTGCCAGCCTTTTGGGCACTATGCCACGGGGGCCTTATTTAGATTTAATTTAGTTTTAAGTTGTAGTTTATTTAGTTTAAGCTTAGATTTAATGTCATTGTAAATTGCTTTTATTATGTAAATAAAGTATTCAATAGAAGAGAATATAATAGTAGTAATAGAAGAATAGTTTGCAGAACTGATTGCCGATGGGGTCAGAAGGTTCTCGAATGGCGTCCACGGACCGGGAGACGAGATGTCGGTAGGCCTCCAACAAGATGGAGCAACGACCTGGTAAAGATTGCGGGACCGCTGTGGATGCGGAAAGCACTAGACCGGTCTGAGTGGAGAGCCTTGGGGGAGGTCTATGTCCAGCAGTGGACGTCTTTCGGCTGACATGATGATGATGATGATGAGTAGAATAGTGGGTAGTTTGCTTAGTCACTCCATAAAGTGATAAACGAGCAGAGATACAATACATGAAAATATTCGTATCCTTGCCAGAGGGTAACTGTGGTGTAACGGATTGGCACATGACACGGAATGTCAAGGACACGGGTTCGATTCCCGGGGTTAGCTGTATTTATCTGTGTATTCATGTTCCAGTGAGTATTTAAAAAGTACAGTAATTAGGTAGGTTAGGTTATATAGGTTAGGTTTTTAGGGTTCCGTACCTCAAAAGGAATAAACGGAACCCTTATAGGATCACTTTGTTGTCCGTCTGTCTGTCTGTCTGTCTGTCTGTCTGTCTGTCTGTCTGTCAAGACCTTTTTTCTCTGGAACGCGTGGAGGTAGGATGCTGAAATTAATATCAAATACTCAAACCTACGGTCCCTTGAAGCTGTGAAAAAATCAAGCATCTAAGTCAACGCAATCAAAAGATACAGTCATTAAAAAAATCATTTCCATACAAATTGCCGTTTTTTGAAAACCTAAAGGGTACTTCCAGTTGTCCTAGAAACTTGAAATTTGATATGAAGGTAGCTCTTATAGTAAAACCATACAGAAAAGTATCAAAAACTTATATTTTTATGTCTGTCTATAGATTTCGAAGACCAATATAAGTTGACCCCACACTGCGTACATTTTGCTTAGGAGCAGGGCTCTGCTTACACTGGACTTCTAAAAACACTGGGGAAAAGCGTTAAAATCTTTCTACGGAACCCTCGTGCGCGAGTCCGACTCGCACTTGGCCGGTTTTTTTATATACGATGAGGAAGGCAAACGAGCAAGTGGGTCACCTGATGGCAAGTGATCACCACTGCCCATGGACACCCGCAACCCCAGGGGTTTGCAGATGCGATGCTAACCTAGAGAGCTAAGATAAAATGCCTTTTGTGCTCGTAATTAGGTATACACCGGCTGACTTACTTTACACACTGGAACACAAACGTGCAAGCACTGCTGCTTAGCGGCAGGATTACCAAGTAAGATGGTGGTAGCAACCCGGATGGACCTCGCTTAAGGTCCTACCACCCGCAAATTATCATTACCATTTTGGTTCATAACCTTAAGACAAAAGCAACTGTTACGCCATGCCTTAGCCAGTCACAGCCAGCCAGCCGAGCCAGCCAATGCCGAGCCAAGCCTTGCCAGCCTACCCCCCAACTGATTCTACCTGCAGTTCGCCGTTGGTGGGGACGAGCACATATAAGGGCTGCGGAGCTCATTCTCAGCTGATTTTTGCTACCGATTACTTGATTAAGCGGAACTTATGCCCGATTGTTAATGTGCTTAAGACATAATTAAAAAAATCAGTGTGAATGCCATTTCGTTCTTTATTTATCTCTACTATTTACACCACTTAGAAAAGTTGAAAAACCCGCGACATTATAATTTCTAAGTTCAATATTTCAAAGTCAGATGAACCGATTTTAATGAAAGTTAGCTAAGAACCATCTCGATTAAATTATTATTTATTTATTATTTATAAAACAATTATATAAAAAAACCGCATCGAAATCGGTCCGTCCGTTAAAGAGCTATGATGCCACACAGACACACAGATACACATGTCAAACTTATAACACCCCTCTTTTTCGTCGTGGGTTAAAAACAAGCTTTATATTGCAGTCTAACCTGCAGTCGCAGCCGTCCTCGAGTCATTAAGGCCTCTCAGACGGCCCCCACTTACAGCCCCTCGGTTTTACAGCAGTAGAGTTCCATCGGCCGGTAAATTTGAAACGGCGTGGTTTTTAAAGTAGGTAGGTAGTTACTGGCAGTTTAAAGTTACTGCTTCTTTTAGCTGTTCCTGGAGTAGATAATGTAAAAACTCCTTGAGCAATTACTCACGCGTAAATAGAATCGGACAATAGAATTAATTTAAACACTTACAAATAACAGGTACTTAATTACTACTTAAATTCTTCACCCCTTCATTTATAACAAAGTAAGCTCCAGACTAACCATCAAATACTGCACTCTGTCTGAGCTAAGAGGCAAACTTCAAACCTGGCTTGGCACTCTGTCATACGAAGAAACGGAAGAACTCTTAAGAGTGACTAGATGATTATAAGACTGCACACATAATACACAAACGCACTTGCACACACACCCACTCGAACACTCTCTCTCACACACACACACACACACGCACACACACACACTCACACACACCACCACATTAGAGCAAATTTTTGTTCTGTTTGGATTTATAAGTTATTATGTAGGATTTTCATTTTTATCTTTGTTAGCAATTCGCATCATTTTTGATAACAGGGAAGTAAATTGGTTACCTACGAGACAGGTTATGCCTAGTGGAGGCACCAGTGTAATCCTACTGGAAATTAGTTGCTCTTATAAGTTTACATGTAAAGTTATTCCTTTTCTATTGTAATTACGACTGTCCGTGTAACTTTGTAGTGAAATAAATATTTTTGTATTTGTACTTACGTATAGTCAGCCAAGAAAGTCCTTTAACACTTTTCAACCTTAATGCCATACAAATAGAGACGAAAAGTGGCAAAGCACTTTCTTGGTTGACTATACAAATTGGTTCGAAATACATTAACATAACCTCAATTTTCAAAAGGAACCGTCAAGCCAGTACTAGCTAATCCAACAGTTTTGGATCTATTCAAGATCCTTCTACTGATTTCAAACATAAAACTTGTGTGATAATTTTATTCCATTCTTATATCATATGTCAAAGGAGGACGGCATGAACTGTCTCAAATACAGTACAAATTGCTAGCAATTTCGTCTCTATGACCACTAAAATTGAGCTCTACGCCTTCTAACATAAAGCGTGATGTAGTATAGTTACAAAAAACACATTTTGTCTATGCCTATATATTGAATGTAGCAAGTCAAGTGTCAAGTGCTGCGGGACGCTAGGGGCTCTCCACACGAGCGTGCCGGGACATTTTAATGAAGCCGTGTGGACGCCCCTTAAGTGTTGGCTTATGATGGCTTAATAATGTAGGGAAGCTGTTTTAACTCCGAGAAAAAAATAGGGGGTTCAAATAAGATGTTCTTGTTTGCAGGGTGTCATTCTGCTTCAAGAAGTAAGCCGACGGCGACGTTAGTAGTCGAATAAATATCACGTAGCAACTTACTCCATAGCTGCTGGCCTGAGGCCCGAGTACGAATATTCGAAACCTACGTAACGTAATCGAGTAGTAAACGTTATCGAGAAATTTGTATGACGTTTGGACCAGCGCCCGCCCGTGAGCGTATTTGGAACTCAAATTTAGTATGAGTTTTCTCGATTTCGATCCGGTCCGATGATTATAATAGTTTTATTTCGATTCGCTTTTTTGAAAAAAGGACAAAACTTGTTCAAAATGCTCCCAGAGCCACTAGTATACATATGCCTCTTCTAATACTATATCTTCCCGGGATGGAAAAAGCCAGTTTTCCCCGCAAGATGCGATTATCCGCGTGAATTTATGGCTCCCTCAGGCCGCGCACTGAATTTCAATCCGGAACTGATTAATTTTTTCCCGCGGAATATAGGATTTAAATTGCTGTTCAAACAGCGTCCCAGGTGGAGTCAGTTAAATAAGAAGAAACCTTTTATTGCTTCAAATGCGTAGATCTCTATTTCTATTTCTTATATTATTTTATTACTCGTAGGTATATTTTACATACATACATATAATCACGCCTCTTTCCCACGGGGGTAGGCAGAAACTATGGCTTGCCACTTGCTACGATCCTGACACACCTCTTTAGCCTCCTCCACATTCAGACATCTCTTCATACACGCTCGCCGGTTCCGAGTACTACGCACCTGACCCTTACGGAGAATATCACCGATATTGTCGGCGTAAGTTCTCCTAGGGCGTCCTCTACCGTGTCACAGGCCGTTTTCATGAGGGAAAACAGTCTGTTTTAAGGTAGCCTACCTAGGGTTTTGTGAAGGAAACAAATTACAAGTTTAATACATTTATTTCTACAAAATCGGTAGGCTAAATTGACAATTAAATAGAGAATCTCAGGGGATTGAGTTCGAAGACACTTTTGAAGATACTGGGTTCGATTACACGCTAATGTGGCCTACACTTCCCTCGGGTGTCTGGATCCTCCGGCGACGGCGAAGATAGAGCGCAGGCGTCGTAGAGCAACCAGGAGTGACCAGGGGGCTCGTGTGATGACGTGGTGTTGAGATGGTGTGAAGGGAACCGTAGCGTGCCAACGGCTAGCCTCTGAGTAGGCTGCGAGAGGTCGGCAGGGGTCCGTTAGGAACCAGTAGTGGGTGGAGAGATTTCCACGGGTAGCGTAGTTGCCCTGTAAATAAGCTGGTGTGAGCCAAACGTCCATGGTATGCTCGCACTGCCATATTCCGCTTTCCAGTCCGACCATTCCCGAGGGAGTGGGAACCAGATTGGCAGTGCATGGCAATACGGAGGGTCATACGGATTTACAATTTAGCTAGAGTCAGAGAGTAAGCTTTTACAGGTTTTTAGTGAGAGTGGATAACAGATTTAAACAAAGTGACCGTTGGAACTTTAAATTCCAACCGTTCTAGGAAGACGTTAGGTTTTAAAATAAGCGCTACGTCTATAACCGTAGAGCAGTGAAATAGGGAAAGATTAAATTATAATTAACTGTCCGGAGCGCTATTAAGCTTCGGACAGAGTAACAGAGTGGAAACCCTATAGAATTAAATAAATTACAATAAAAGACACAAGTAGTGTAACACAATGATAAAGTACAGAAACGATCAGTATTCTTACCAAGTTCTGGGCTGGCTGGTTCCACTCAGGAGTTGTAGAGAAATGTGGGGTCTCCCAGCCGTACAAGCGGTTTTATGGTTGAGTGGGACCGGATACGGACAACCAAAAGATTTTGAATTGGGCGACGCCCATGGGCGTGTCCGTGCTTCTCATTTTGAATACCAACGTATTGTTTCTGTGTAGTGTGTAATGTAGTTTTTTATGTGTTTTTATGTTGGCTAAGTGCAAGTAGCGGTTGTTAATTAATTAATTTACAACCGATGCAATTTTAATTCTACTTAAATTAATATTATTCGCCTAAGTGCGGAAAAGCGCCATCTAGCGGATTATGGCGGAACTTTTTAATGTCCAATAGCTTGCGTATTGTGACAACCGGCACGCAACTCACATTCGCTCCGCGCTTTCGCGGTATATTTTAAATTTAAATTTAACCCATAATTAGTCTATACCCTTGTATGTTGATTGGATGACAATGCAGGTACAGTCATCAAAAGGTACAAGCTTGTATCAAGGCCGTAGCAAGAGTTGAATGAAAGATAGGGCAGAGGGTTGACCACGACTTTTCGAATCCTGCGTCACGTAAAATCGAATAGTAAACATTATCGAGTTCGTATGACATTTGGAACAGCGCCCGCCCGTGAGCGTATTTGGAACTGAAATTTAGTATGCGGTTTCTCGATCTCGATACGATAACCGTAACGTTACGCAGGATTCGAAAAGTCGTGCTCGATCCTCAGCGGTAGTTACAGGTAAGGCGTAACTAAAATTTAACCTGACCTCATCACATCATCAATACCAGCCTTATATACGTCCCACTTTTGGGCACAGGCCTCCTCTCGGTATGTGAGGGCTTGGGCTACATCCCACGCGGGCACCGTGCGGATCACACCATTGGATTGCTTCTTAGGACAAGACAATGGCTCCTTTAAAACTTATAAACTAAGGGCCTTATACATAAACGTCACTCAAGCCTCCATTAGCTAATATAGGTTTCGTCTTCGTCTTACTGAAGGAAATGTCAACGTGACAAAAAAGGACAAACAAACTTTAACGGCATTTTAGTTAAAATAGGTTTATGAATAACAGGGTATAGCATTAACCACACAGATAACTCTAGCTCCAAATTTATGCTCATCCAACAAAACTAAACAAAAGATATAAGAAACCGTACCAGCAAGACATACTCGCCCTTACACCCTGGCAACAGAGTTCAGTCTCCCTGGCACAATAATAATACTACTTGATAAAGCGAAAACAAGAGCATTTGTGTACCGGAAGTGGCGGCTCGCATCCGGCGAGGAACATCCGGGATAGACTCACACAACGGAACTGTAACGGAATTACGGGATTAATAAGCGTAATTGTATTATTCGGAGGTATTCGAATATTCAACGGTATTCGAATATTTAGTAGGTGTTGCGAGGATTGACGTGGCAACACTGATGAACTTTACATTAAAAACCGTAAACGCCGCTGCGGGCACAAGGGGCTGCAGGTGCATTTGATATTAATATTAATTTGAGCATGCTACCTCCTTGCGATCCATAGAAAAAGGTTCTTGACAGACAATTCAGACGGACGGCAAAGTGATCCTATTAGGGTTCCGTTTTTCCTGAGGTACGGAACCCTAAAAAGCAGGTTATCAAAGCTTTTCAATAAGCCCGCCTTTCATTAATACATTTAAATAAATAAATAAATAAACACACTTTGTTTCGACTTTTCACTTTGATTTTATTTGGTAACATTTGGTACGTTCTCATCCAACGTATATGGCGTGATGCCAACTGTATGTTGTTAAAAAAAACAGGCGAACCTAAAACTTTTTAGTTCGGAAACTGTTTTTATTTTGAGGTGAAGTTTCAATTTGTTGCATTGACCTAGAATGGCTTCTGCCGTTGTTTGTTTATTTGGTACTTTCTTTTAGGTACATACTTTTTAGTTGGTTGTCAACAAATAAATAAAATATAAAAACCTCTAAAACATTTTATAAGCTACACGTTAATTCCCATAATAAAATTGACACCCTGGCCTTTATTTCATCATCTTTACAATTGTCAGTTTTATATGACAATTGTAAAGATGATAGTTATTTATTATACAAGGGTGCAAAGTTGTATTTTACCCGCGAGTCTGGAATTGAAACACAAGCAAGCGAAAGGATTCTATAGTGGAACCACGAGCGAAGCGAGTGGTTCCAAAATAGAATCCTGAGCGTAGCGAGTGTTTCAACACACGAGAAGTAAAATACAATTGCACCCGTGTGTAACACAAAACTTTTCACCTCAGTGTAGCGAGGAAAGCGCAACATGCAAAAAAACAGCTCATAAAAATAAATCTTCGTCACTGGATTCACTTTTTTTTTTACGATATTGTAACAAAAAACTCTGGAAGGTGTGTATTTTTACGTGAGTCGGAGTCTGTGAGAAAATTTTTGTTGACAATGTTGACATTTCTGACGATGCATTTTTAAATTACATCGACTCAACTTGTGTGTTCAGAATTATATTCAACATCATTATAAAAATCAATGCTTCTTATAGAATTTTAAGGACCATTAAATAAAGCTAAATTTGGTGTTTTTTATTAAATTCTCAAACCATTTATCATTTATTTAATGATAATTAATATTGAACGAACCATTGTTATGAACGTTTTACGTTTTGTTATGTGTCAAAAGCTACTTAAACACGCTCCACTCCAAGGTCAAATTACTTTCCCCACTAGTGGATAAAATGCGATTTTACCCGCTTGTATTAAAGGGTAAAAGACGGCTTTCCGAGGTAGTGAGGGGAAAAACAAAAGCTCTCCATGTCAGCAGTTGACACCGAACTGTCATTGAAAACTGACAATTCTAAAGTTGGTGAAATAGGGGTCTGATTGTTACATAGGTATTAAGATTGAAGGTGTCAACTATTAGAACTGCGTCGAGCACAGGGTAATTTTTATCTTTGTCGTGATGAAGGAAAATAGCTTACTGGGTCATAAACTTCGTTAGCAATGGCATCCTGAAAACATAAGTAATTTCCTCTTATCATTTTTGCTGATGTCATATTATAATCCTGCCTTTTTTACGTCCCACTGCTGGGCAAGGCCTTCCCTCACAATAAGAGGGCTTGGACTATAGTTTCCACGCGAACCCAGCGAAAAACTTCACACACATCATTGAATTGCTTCGCAGGAATATGCATGTTTCCTCGCGATATTTTCCTTCACCGAAAAGCTCATGATAAACTACAAATGTAATTCCGCATATAAATTCTCATAAAAAACTCAGAGGTGCGAGCCAGGGTTTGAACCCACGATCCTCTGCTTGAGAGGCCACTAGTCTATCACGGTTTTATGCGTCATTTAATATACATTATAAGTAAAATTTGATCATAAAACCACAACACAGAACCATGTAACAGATATTAACCTTCCCCAACTCGTAAGTACATATCGCTACATCTTCATTATATAACAAATTTTGAAATTCAGAGATCTGTTCAGTAATATTCGTGCTTCGTGCCTACAAAGCCCCTACCTCTGATTGCTCCAGTAATGCGCTTAACTTCGTAAAACGCTGTAAAATCTGCTACGCAAGACACACTTAACAATCTTCATTAAATGATTCATTAATTTATTCCATTAAACTGGCGTGATACGTTTACGCAATAATACCAACATAATCTCATTAGGAGATGTAAAATTTAAGCTTGTTCAAAAGATTTCGTACGCAACCAGTACGGGGTAGGTTTGGGAGTGGACTGGATGTCGGATGTCGGATGTCAAATGCGTTGAAGGGTACACGGAAAGAACATGTTTGGTCAAGTTTTTTTAAACGAGATTTTAATCTGTAGCGACCCTAGCGCCCGACGCGGATGACGTCATCACTGTTCTACATTGTGTTAACGAAGTTTCTCAAGTCGGTTGCATAAATACAACTTTCAACTCTCTTCCTTCGGACTTCGGTCCCCAGGCATAACATCTGCCTGAGGGTCGAGCATGACTTTTCGAAACCTGCGTCACGTAAAATCGAATAGTAAACGTTGTCGAGTGTGTATGACGTTTGGAACAGCGCCCGCCCGTGAGCGTATTTGGAACTAAAATTTAGTACGAGGTTTCTCGATCTCGATACGATAACCGTAACGTTTACGCAGCATTCGTAAAGTCATGCTCGACCCTCGGGCCTCAGTACGAGAGAGGTTGGACTTTAGTTCCCACAAGGGTTCAGTGCGGATTGGGAACTTTAGGTACACGTATTGAATTGTTCGCAGGAGTGTGCAGGTTTCTTCACGACGTTTTCCATGGAAAACCTCATGATAGATTATAGATGAAAATTCACTTACAGGTACTCGTTAATTCCGAAAAATTTAGAGGTGCACAGCCAGAACTCGAACCCGGGAAGCTGAAGTTAGCAGAGAGAAAAGTCTGAAATCACTAAATACATTAGACGTTTATGAAAACATTATTTACTTTTTCATACGACAAAATACATTAGTTCCACAACAGGACAATATAATGGCGCTATCCACCTGTCCGACTATCCAACATTGAACGGACTGTACGTAATGTGCAGTCAGCAGCAGAAGTAGTTAAGCAACACAACGATCTACACAAGCTTATGTCTATAACAATAGAGCCGTGCTTAGATCGTTGTGACCGCTTCGGTTACTTAGCTACTTCTGCTGCTGACTGTACTACAAATATTATTAGCTGATGGCTCGGTTTCAGTCCGACTAGCTCCTTACAAGTTTTTCATTTGTTAATTTTGAGCGCTCATGGATGTTTTAAAACACGACGGATCTCAATACAGTGGCGTGTCCCATCCCTACTTTGAAACCACATATGCGTTAATGGCGCGTATTTCCGAGTGTTTTGAGCAACTTTAACGGTGTAATAGTGATGAGCCGTGTACTGGCGTCTGATAACGTGTACCGCTTTATAATTATTCGTGTATTGAGGTGGGGGAAAGCGGTTTGAAAGAAGGATGGAATTTTTAACATGAAACTACCGTGAGATTCAATCATAGTGAAATATACGGTTCACTCACGTATGTCAGTCGTGTATAGCCAGACATGTTTCGGACTAATCGGTAGTCCTTCCTCTGGGAGCACATGCCGAGCAGCCGTGCGAGCAGAGCCGCGGCGCGTAGTTTACGTCTCGCCACCGGCGTGGCGTGGTGGCGTGTGCGCTCAGAGGAAGGACTACGGATTAGTCCGAAACATATCCGGCTATACTCGACTGACATACGTGAGTGATCCGTTTATTTCACTAGGACGGGATTTTGTAGTGAAATTAAGTCGGGGCGGTCGTATGAGGGGCTTCACAAGAAACTTTTGCTTCATCGTCACTATCACCGTCATTATTTTGTACCCCACTGCTGGGCAGAAGCCTTCTCTCAGAATGAGATAGCTATAGTTCCCACGCCCAGTACGGATTGGGAATTCCACACACACCATTGTTACTTCGCAGAAGTGTGCAGGTGACAACGTGTCTTCCTTCACCGAAAAGCTTATGATAATTACAAATACAAAGTGCGTTTAACGAACTGTCAAGAATTCAGCCAGGGGTTGAGTAATTGTAACACCTCTGTAAAGTTTTCATTCGACAAAATAAAACTCCTGTACTAAACTACTCTTTGATTCATAATTAAAAGATAACGATTGTTTGTTTTTCTTTAGCATTAATATAGTCGCCTGACATACTGCAGTTTGTACTTGGTTATGGCTGTTTTAAGTGCATTCATGTAGGTAGGTAAACCCAAAATATTAAAGTTAAGATATAGTATCAAAAAGTAGGTAAAACTGTTTTGTTTTGTTTTGAGCTGGCATGTTTTGAAAATGTATTTTAAGATTAATGGAACTGTTGGTTTTTTTAAGATTATGTTATGTACGTTTCATTGTTGAATTGTAACCGTTTGTTCCTAAATAAACAATAAAAAAAAGGGTCACCCTCAGCATGATGCTGCGGCAAGCCGCAGCGCTGATTTTCAGTGTGACCCTTTCACCTAAAAACTAAGCCTTAAAACTAAGTATGCCGCGACGACACGAACGTCAAAAGCAGACATGAACTGAATATGTAAAAAAAAAAAACTTTTAAAAACGAAAATATAAATAAAAAACTTTTAGCTTAATAAATACCCATCCACCAAGAATGTATGCCAACACCTGCGTGGTCGAGTCGTTTAAATACAAGCAAACCCCACAAGCTAGCCAACTGTTAATAATATGGTGTACTTAATGTAAACATAATGTACTTAAGCGAAAATATTTTTTTAAACTTGCACGGCATAGCCATTCAAGCGGCTACAGTGTGTAGAACCTCAAAGTAGTTTTCCAACTACCACTTGCACTCAAAGGGAAATGTTGCGGACGTACTAAATCATTCGGAAACATTCGAGAATGTTCGGGAGCCTTCGGAAGCCAAGGAACTATTTAAAATGGCTCCTTGATGAATAAAGGAAATAAACCTCTGCGTTTGAGGCACTGCTATTGCTGCATGTTATGGCAAATTGTAATTGTAAATTGTGGCAAATTTAATGAATTAAAAAAGTGTGTGTACTTGAAAGTATTTTCTATGCTTGAAAATGTTGAATACAGATTATCACAAGACCATAAATAAGTTGAGTTATAAATAACACACCCGAGAAATAAACAAAGTCAAATTCCGCAGGAGTTTGGTTCCTGTTTTAATAAATAAGTACTAGAATTTATTCATACCAACATTTTATAGCAATCAGGTTTTATACAAACTGGTACTCTAATCGTAGTTTTCTGCTACCGTCAGCATTTTGTTCTATTAAAATCTCGTACCTAACAAAATGTAATAAAGTCAATTTATGTACGGTCCGCACAATAAGGTAATCCGTTCGTGACAAGCCGAGCACGGCCGGACTTAGCCGAAGTCGCCTTGAAAAGAAAAGCCGCACCGCAGACATGACAAAATACAACGGCCTTAGCGAAAGATTACGTAGTACGTTGCGGGCATATAAAGAAACACTTTGTTGGATATATTATTACAACAACAAGGGTAAAGGTGTCGATACGAATACAACGGTAAATATAGCTTGCGATAGAAATTTTCGCTCCACAATAAACCGAGTACCTTTCAAAGCAATGACTTCCAAAGCTTAGGTACTATTGTGAACGTAGATTATGTTTTTGATCTGCCGTATGTACGTCTCGAGGTAATTTTAATTGCTTCCAGCTTAGCTTGCATACTCCGAAGTAAGTTACCAGAACAGTGCTGAATGAAAACTGCAACCAACTTTAATGTGTTCACTAAATCCTTAATAACCAGATGGAACTGGTTTTCGCCGGCTCAAACTAAAATATTGACGCTTTCACAAAGCTTAGAGGCTGTTTATTTTTAGCGAGCGTAAGCGCCTGGCGAAACAGACCGGAACTCAAGTCGAACATTATAAATTCAGAGAACCATTCTCACTGTGCACAGTTTTTGAGCAGTAAGCATGCCTGAAGTCTCTCAACAAGACTCCTATAGCAACTACATACCGGCATTGAAATTCTATGCCTTTTATAAACACACGCCTTACGTGAAGAATTTTCCACTGCGAGCAGAGTGGGCTCCGTTTCATTCGCAACATTGAAGTGAATAATATTTTTTTGTATATAGATTTCTACTGAGAATTTGTTTATTTTTTATTCAGAATCAGTACTCTACTTCAACCTGACTTGGTCACCTGATAAAATCCTGATTTTGTGAACCCGTTATAATTGAACGAGCGTAGGCGAGTTCTTAGCTTATTGTCTAACTCGTTCGCAATCAGCATCGTGTTCATTTTGAATGGGCTGACAATTGGTATCGGAAGCAGCTAGCTGTCTCAGTCGTACAAAAACTGACATTTCAAACCGATGACTAGTGTCGAATAGTTACACAAATGCCCTGCGGTTTCAGGATTTGTGACCTTCAATGACGAGTGGCAAAATAGTGCGCAATAAGGCTTTTGGGGATCGATTTTTTAATCTCACTTGATGACTAAATTCTCACCAGTGACATTGATTTGATATCACTATTTTGCCAAAAGCCGTATTTTAGAATTTCATACCCACCTAACATGCAGCTAATTTGCGTTTATGTCATAGACAAGCGAGTCAACATAGTGGATTGAGGTTAGCTTTCACTGCCAGTGATCAAGAAGTCACTCGAGTGATCTCGTTTACGAGTGGGTGGGGGCATTCGTATTTCATATCATAGGCATGAGAATTTTAGTCACCGGTGAGATTCAAAAGTACGTACGTTTTAGAAATCACTGAATTTATTTCCACCACCAACCTTACAAATGACAATTTTACAATGCTTATTCGATCTACATTGCCAATATGAAGCGTGCGAAAACAAAGACGGTTCAAGGCAGCAATTTACAACGATTTGTATAATAAATTGCCTGTAGATATTAAACTAGAAAGTAAGATGTTATTTAAAAGTAAACTGACTAAATGGCTGCACGAAAATTGTTTTTATAATATTAAAGAATATTTGATGCGCTAAAACCTAAATCGCTAATAATAAAATGAATATTTGACATTGTTAATACAGTTGACTACCATTAATTAAATTAGAAATAAAATTAGGTAAAAGTGACTGACGTGATTTTGCACACCTGCATGCAGGTTGGATACGCATGAACTGTTCTAGATTTAAGATCATTGTAACCGTGTTCCAGCAAATAAATTATTTTGAATTTGAATTTGAATTTGGTTGTATTGTTCCTAACCCGTTGACTGCGGCGCGGCGCGGTTAAATCACTCGGAAACCCTTCGTACATACGTGTTGGAATAAAATGCATTTCTCGAGGTAAATGTTCGTGTCGTAAGGTGAAATATTACGTCGCTACTAACGCCAGTTACGCCAACTGAGAGTGAGTCTCGGAAATATTATGCGGTGCTTTTTTGACTACGCTTTGTTATTGCCTTCGAGAGGGTGATGTTTGATTGAGGGTGAACTTATTGCCTGTTTATTTCGTTAGAGTTGGATTGAATGAATTGAACGAAACTATTACGATGTACTTAGAGGGATCCTGACCTTTGCGAGATTGAATCAGAAATGAGAAGATCCGTAGAAGAACTAAAGTTACCGATATAAATAGCTCAGCATATCGCTCGGCACATGCTCGTGAAACTGATGGCCATTGGGACCGTAAGTTTCTAGGTCTAGTGGTGATCGGGTACTGAGAGACGAAGTGATGGTAGGCCTCCCGCAAGGACGATCTGGTAAAGATCGCGGGAAGCGGTTCACTGCGGGTATCCAAAGACGATAGTTTCATGAAATTTGGCAGACGAGTAGTTGACGTGTATACAATTTTTAAGTTCAGACATGAGTAGAATCGGTTCAGGGTTACGGGGATACAGATCTGGACCCTATTTCAACAACTTTACAATTTTATTGTCAGCTTACAATGACAATTCGATCGACATTCCATTGCTAATATGAAGCGCGCTAAAACAAAAGCTGTTCAAATCAGGAAATGACACCGAATTGTCAATGTAATCTGACATTTGTAAAGTTGGTGAAATAGGGATCTGGAGAGACTAGGGGCGCCACTTGCCAGTTACTAGGGTCAATCACTTGTTTAATACGTCTGATAAGCCAGGTATATTGTTGAAATATTGTGTATGCGAATGTATGCAGTTTGCTTAACACTTACCTATAATTATCATGAAGCTTCGGGGCAAGCTTGAGTGTGAACGAAAACAAAACATTCATTTAAAAAAAATAACACTGAACAAGTTCGAAAAGATGCAATACATTGCTTCCTTTGACCGCTTCCCGTACGATTGCTATCTCCAGTGCTTGCAATGAAACGCCACGTGTGCTATTTTCTCACGTGTAAACTTGCGCTTAAAGTTCGCTGGTCTGGGCAGAGCCGGATTGGGCTCAGGTTGCCGTGTGCCGTGTCTGAGTTCGTTACGGTAATGAAATCGTGCCGTGACCCGGCTGATACTCTTAACACGATGACGTAATCCAATTGAGCCGTGGCTGGGTAACGGACCTTTTCAGTTTCAATTTGGTCTCTACATGCATGATTACGAGTATTTAGACCGGTTTAAAATTTCCAATGCATGCTTGGGTTTTGTAAATCAATTTTGTTTATTAACGTTTTGTAATTAGATACATTTGCATGTGTGACTTAATTTAATTAGGTATTAGCAAGGTATATTAGCAAAGATAATATATTACTTTAGAAAGGGTGGGTACATTTAAAGGTGATCCTATAAAGAGTGACCAGCCAGTCGTGTTACTGGCATTCGTAGCTGGGGAAGTACACCCATCTCTTTTTTACGCTTAACACTTTTCAGCATAAGAAAGAGATAGTTATAATTTGTTAGTTGGTATTTTGTGACACGACTGGCTGGTCAGACTCTAAATTACTTGAGTACATCTTTTCTTTAAACATTATTGTAATTTTATGTAAAAAAATTAATAATTTAATGTTTGCTACATACTCCGTCATTTATAAACAGGTTTGTTTCTTTATGTTTAATACTTCCTAGGTGGTCCCACAGTCACCAAGTCAGGATCTGATGATGGGATCCCAGGGAAATCGAGTGGAACCCTCAATTATGATTAATTTTTACGAGTGTTTTCGAAAGCTCAATTAAGACGAGCTATAAATAGCGTCAAAATTTAAGTGAGCGGGATGATACGATACGAACTTCGATTTTCGAATTTCGTAGTATGGGGTCTTTTTCTATTGACACATGCGTTATTGGTCCCGCTTGTGTGGATAACCTCCACCGCCAGCGTTATTGGTCCCGCTTGTGTGGATAACCTCCGCCGCCAGCGTTATTGGTCCCGCTTGTGTGGATAACCTCCACCGCCAGCGTTATTGGTCCCGCTTGTGTGGATAACCTCCACCGCCAGCGTTATTGGTCCCGCTTGTGTGGATAACCTCCACCGCCAGCGTTATTGGTCCCGCTTGTGTGGATAACCTCCACCGCCAGCGTTATTGGTCCCGCTTGTGTGGATAACCTCCGCCGCCAGCGTTATTGGTCCCGCTTGTGTGGATAACCTCCACCGCCAGCGTTATTGGTCCCGCTTGTGTGGATAACCTCCACCGCCAGCGTTATTGGTCCCGCTTGTGTGGATAACCTCCACCGCCAGCGTTATTGGTCCCGCTTGTGTGGATAACCTCCATCGCCAGCGTTATTGGTCCCGCTTGTGTGGATAACCTCCACCGCCAGCGTTATTGGTCCCGCTTGTGTGGATAACCTCCACCGCCAAAGACAGTGTCTAGGCACTGAGGCCCGAGTACGAATATTCGAAACCTGCGTCACGTAAAATCTAATAGTAAACGTTATCGAGTTTGTATGACTTTTGGAACAGCGCCCGCCCGTGAGCGTATTTGGAACTAAAATTTAGTATAAGGTTTCTCGATCTCGATACGATAACCGTAACGTTACGCAGGATTCGAAAAGTCGTGCTCGACCCACTGCACACTCCACTAGTATACGTAACGTACGTGAGAAGCTGGTGCGCTTAACTAACATAAGCTCAATAAGCAGCATTAGTGTGTAGGTTTGTATTGTGAGCATTAAATACTCAGTAGGACAGCAACTAAGTCAAATTGCGTATTAACAGGGGGTCGATATTTGAATTTCCTCCGGTGACTAAATTCACTTGATTGGATTAGATTAGATTATTTATTCAATGAAGCCGTTATAGCCTATTGGTTTGACCTATGGCCTCTCAAGCAGAGGGTCGTGGGTTTAAACCCCGGCTCGCACCTCTGACTTTTTCGGAATTTATGTGCGAAAATACATTTGTAATTTATCATGAGCTTTTCGGTGAAGGAAAACATCGTGAGGAAACCTGCAAACTCCTGCGAAACAATTAAATGATGTGTATAAAGTTTCAAATCCGCACTGGGCCCGCGTGGGAACTATAGCCAAAGAGGCCTCATTCTGAGAGGAGGCCCGTGCCCAGCAGTTTGACGTAAAAAAAAAGGCTGGTGATGATGATGATGATGATTTATTCATTCGATACAAAATTACATCATAAGTTGTACAATGGCAAGCTAGGGGAGTTTATATTGAAATTGTCAAGACTATACAAATAAAATAATTTAAAAATAGTGATTGGATGTCTCACACAAATTAATGTTAAAATTGGATAAAGCAATAAAAATCGACCAACACCTAATAAAATGAAAAATAATATTTAACAAGAATAAGAATAATGTCACCAATAGGGATCGTCGAATTTAAATACATAAAATAAATTAAAACTAAAAGATAAGAAGCGACAAGATTTCTAAAAACTACGTATTTTTGAATGTCATAGGTGACTAAAATTCTCATGTCTATGATATCAAATACAAATGCCCCACCCACTCGTAACCGAGATCACTGAGTGACTTCTTGACCACTGGCAGTGACAACTAACCTCAATCTACTATGTTGACATGCTTGTCTATGACAGAAACGCAAGTTAGGTGCATGTTAGTAGACGGGTATGACAAAAAAAATGGCTTTTGGCAAATAGCGATATCAATGAAAATAATCGATTTATTGATTATTTTTGTTTTTTATTTTTATGAAACATTCATAGAATGAAATTCAACATACAATGACAATGCAAAGAAAAATTCGTTAAGCAGCTGGACATGAACCAGCAACCTCGGTAATCCGTACCACGCTCCACCAATTAAGCTATACTTAACGATGGTGTACCTAACGAATTTTTCAATGCCTTGTGTCATATTTTATTTGGAAGATCTCTCCTCAGCGCCATCTATGAGTAGCTTAATCAAGCAGCTCACCCACTACGGAACTTCTACAGTTACGCATTAGTGGCAAGAGATGGAGCTATTTTCTGAATCAATGAAAATAATCGATTTATTGATTATTTTTGTTTTTTATTTTTATGAAACATTCATAGAATGAAATTCAACATACAATGACAATGGAAAGAAAAATTCGTTAAGCAGCTGGACCAGCTGCTTAACGAATTTTTCTTTGCATTGTCATTGTATGTTAGCGATATCAATGTCATGGATGAGACTTCAGTCACCAAATGAGATTCAAAAATTGACCCCCAGATCCAATCTTCGTTGGCTTAGTGCAGTCTGCATCAGTTACTTGTTATTAGTGAATAGTAGGTAAGTACTATGATTATTATGTTTAGTATATTAATTACTTTGATCTATTATAATTATTGAGCAATTAATACTTATAACGTGCAATAAATAACATGCCACTGCGAGCCGCGTCAAAGTCTGTGAAGATGCCACTCGAAAATGCATTAAGTATCTGTCAATCTGTCAATGTCGCTGTCAAAAACGTGACGCAATAGATGCTTTGCAAATTGACAACATTTCATATTTTTCACACCTGGGAATTAACATAGGTATCGAAAGGGCTTTGCCTCCTGAGCACAACACTATATTTATGAAAATGTTAAATTACTTATTTTTTTTAATACAAGATAATAAAATAAAGTTACCAATTCTATCAAAACGACGCAAGAATGGGTGTAATACTTTTGCCTTTTTCACGCAAAAAAAAAACAAGTAACAATCACACGTAGGTTTGACAATGTCAGATATATATTTTTTAATTCATCCCATAATGGATAGGCAAAGGAACTGAGTCCATACAGCCACGTCTGATGTGTTTTGTAAATTTCTGTATATTAAAGTCCTGTCATCGTCAGAGTTGTGTCAGTCTGTCCTAGTCACGTCCTGTCAACTGCTCATGCATTCCGTAAAGCGATAGTGTACTTTACGGCGAGCTACGGCGAGCAGCAGCCGGCGGATATTTGGGGGTCACAAACAGAGGGAATACGCGTTTTCACTTGAATTCTTCATTTGCTGGGCACTTTCACGTCAATTTGTTGTATAATACACTATCTTAATTATCCATCAAACAACATTAAGCACAGAAACTAAAATTCAATTAACGACACGATCCACTCTCATCGGTTTCCCGCCAAATTCCCAATGTCAGATAAATTTAACATCTTGGTTTTGTTTTTTTGATCGTGACAAGACAAAGGCAATTGATCCATCCTAGCGCCGTTTCGGAGTTACGTCCTTTTGGAATAAGAACCTTTTAATAAATTTATAATAAATTAACTACAAGTCCTATTGAAAATTTAAAACCGTAGGTTTGCTCCTCTTTCAAAGTAGAATACAGACAATTAATCAAATTATAGTCTTAAAAATATGAAATGTTGTCAATTCAATAATGTGTCTGATGCGCACTGGGCCTAGGAACTACAGCCCAAGCCCTCTCATTCTGAGAGGAGGCCTGTGCCCAGCAGTGGGACGTAAATAAAAGGCTGGTGATGAAGTTCACTCCATGAACAGGGATCTCAACATCCATAACACGTCTAACATTACGCAGTTGGATAGTAACTTAGTCAAATTGCGTATTAATCAATCCATTCTACGCAGCTTCAATGCAATCTGCATCAGTTAGCACTGTAATTGGCAAAACCTTTGTTGCTGCAATACGCGAGTATGCTATGTACACTGAAATAGATATGATACGGTATCTAACGAACTGAAATGTCATAATGAGGCCATGAAACCCGTGGGTATCGTCAAATAATAATACATTTACTTTAATGGCCTTATTCATAAACGTCACTCATGCCTCCATTAGCTAAAACAGATTTTATCTTCTTCTTACTACCGTAAATGTCCATGTGACAAATAACGACAAACTTAAAGTAGGTTTATGAATAAGAGGGCTATGGCCTTATTCATAAACGTCACTCAAGCATCTATAAGCTAAAATAGGTTTTGTCTTCTTCTCACTAACGGAAATGTCAATGTGACCGAAAAGGACAAACGAACTTTAACGGCATTTTGGTTAAAATGGGTTTATGAAAAAACAGGGTAAGTCACTAGGAACCACAAGCCGAAGCTCAAAACACACTGACGCTGTGTAGCTCAAGTGTCACATGAACACATTTATGTTCTTATGGAAGACATATTAATTATGCAGCGTTTTTGACGCGAGCCAATGCGGCGTCAAGACCTTTAATATGGGTAAATAGACAGCCTTCGCCTCGTCTGTCACACTGTGTTTCCAATACACAACTGAATTTCTGATAATACTAAGACCCGTGAAATATGATGCCTACTGGTATGAACGAACACTACCCCACGAGCACATGTATAACCTAACTAACTTAGAAAAGTTGAAAAACTATCGACATTGTCATTTCAAAGTTCAATATTTCAAAAACGGGTGAACCGATTTTAATGAAACTTAGCTACGAACAATCTCGATTAAACTAGCTTTCGATTGAAAAATCCGCATCGAAATCGGTATATCCGTCTGGGAGTTATGATGCCACAGATACACAGATACAAAGTTATAACACCCCTCTTTTTCGTCGGGGGTTAAAGATGAGATTTCGTTTCATAGATCCCCTTAAGATTGAATGCTCTGGACCTTTATAGTAAAGACGAACTAATATCATTAATACTAAAATGTAAGACTTGTCAATGCAGTTTTTTTTTAGTGCGCAGTTCGTTCACCTTTTGATATGACGCAGCATAATATAAAATCTAACCAAGGGTCACTCAGGAAGTTCTACAGGCCATGTGAGTAGGTATCGAGGCCTCGCTCCCACATTCCCGTTAGTCTCTGTGCGTCTCGCTTCCCCTGCGAAGTGGCTGACTTCAATCCAGAATGACCTTATGAATCCGCAGTAAAATTGGCTTCAACTGTGACGTTCAGAGTCCCGCCGTTCTCGTGGCCTTGTTGCTGGTCCGTCCCCGTATCAATTAGGCCAGCTTGGTAAATAAGGCCCTGATTGTGCCGCCCTTTGTTTCCCACGTCTCACTCTATTGTTTTATTTTTATTTTTCAACTTAACTTCGGCCAGTTCGAAAAAGAAGATTGAATAATGGGATTCCGCTGGTTTGTTTGAGTTCGGAATTAACTTAGTCTTTGTTTTGTTTTGCATTGATTGTTTTTTGTTTGTGTGCTGTATTGTGTGGTGTGCTGCATACGAATAAGGCCTGCGAATTTGGCGTTATTTTATCGAGTGCTGGCCTAAATATTTTTCGTATTGCGCGGATTTTTTTGATGTCCAGGGGTATTATAATTTGCTGTCGCGCGGTACGATTGTGTCCGTCAGATTTTAAAGCAAATTCATAGACTGCTATTACTCTTCGTTTTTGCTTTGCCGTAGTCAAGTATAAAATGAATTGTTAAGTTCATAATATTCGGTTAAGTTCCTTATTTCAGTGGCGTTGGCTTTCGTAGCAGTAAACCAAAGGGGTGTGTTAATAATTTTACAGGAAAATACTTTAAAAAACCTATTGGTGTTGAGGTGGAATTCAACATACAATGACAATGCAAAGAAAAATCCGTTAAGCAGCTGGTCCAGCTGCTTAACGGATTTTTCTTTCCATTGTCATTGTAAGTTGAATTTCATTCTATGAATGTATCATAAAAATAAAAACAACAATAATCAATAAATCGATTATTTTCATTGATTCAGAAAATAGCTGCATCTCTTGCCACTAATGCGTAACTGTAGAGAAGTTCCGTAGTGGGTGAGCCGCTTGATAAGCTACTCATAGATGGCGCTGAGGAGAGATCTTCCAAATAAAAATATGACACAAGGCATTGAAAAATTCGTTAGGTACACCAACGTTAAGTATAGCTTAATTGGTGGAGCGTGGTACGGATTACCGAGGTTGCTGGTTCAAGTCCAGCTGCTTAACGGATATTTCTTTGCATTGTCATTGTATGTTGAATTTCATTCTATGAATGTTTTATAAAAATAAAAACAAAAATAATCAATAAATCGATTATTTTCATTGAGGTGGAGTGTCAAAATGTGTGAATTGGTGTGAGATACAATACTGTAAATATAGCAGTAAAGACGGTAGAAAAACCCTTCCCACGGGCCAGGCAAAAATCAATCTTATGACAACGTGATAATAAAATTGTACCTAGCTAATACTAAAATAAGGTTTTGAATTGTTACTAACTCAATGATCCATGTTGGTCGGAAATAAAAGCCATTATTATTATTATTACATATAAACATTTTGACTGAGGAAAGCTTTTCTCGAGTTAACTAGACTGTATTTAAATAACCGTCTTGTCTATAGTTGACCAGGAATTATTAACTTTCATCATGCTTTTGCTAATAATTAATAATAGCTCAAACCGGTCGTTACGTCTTCAGAATCAATTCCCAATATTCTTGATAAGCCAACTTGTTTAAAGTTAGTTTCCGTTTGACGCGATACCGTCTTGACTTCCGCTTCCGCCAGCCGGCGACTTCCGCCAAAATGGCGGCGCTTTAATGTTCGGAAGCGTGCTGTCATTGTAGGGGTGAAACGAGTTAGAAATCATTTGGATAGGCAAGTTTTTGAAGGGCATTACTTATATGCCTTTGAACTCGAGTTTTTAGGAAATATTTGGCAATACCTATAGTATTTTGAGTATTAAATTCACTATGATAATTATCTGGGCATGCTATCGGCAAAAATGTGACACAACGTGGAAAGCATTTTTGTGTTTCCATTTATTATTGAAAGAGGGAGGGGAACGAGGAAGCGGGTCACGTGATGGTAAGCGATCACCGCCACCCATGAGAACCAGCAACCGCAAGAGTCACTAGTCCGGCAGCCTTTAAGGTGGAAAAGGGATAGAGGAAAGGGGGGCACGGAGATCAGCCTCCGGAGGGTCGAGCACGACTTTACGATTGCTGCGTAACGTAAAGTTGAATAGTAAGTAAGTAAAGTAAGTAAACACTTTATTGTACAAAAAATAGGATAAAACACAAGTTACAACAATAACATTTGAGTACAAAGGCGGACTTATCCCTTTAAGGGATCTCTGCCAGTCAACCTTTGAGTGGTGGAGAGGAATAGTAAACGTTGTCGAGTTTGAATGACGTTTGGAACAGCGCCCGCCCGTGAGCGTATCTGGAACTAAAATACTAAATTTTAGCTGAGGTTTCTCGATCTCGATACGATAACCGTAACCATACGCAGCTTTTTTAAAGTCGTGCTCGACCCTCAGCACTCACTGACAGAACGAAACGCAACAAATTGTTCAGCGGTGCTGTTGATTTACGCCGATTGTCGCGTGCGATGAAAAGTCAAAATTCCGAATACGAATCTTTTAATTATATGATCTGATCACCCCTGTGTTAACATAATGCCGTAATCCCTCTGCCTCTATGAACGGTTTAATGCAGCATGCGCTTGCGCTCGGCGGAACTGCGATTATGTCACTTCACTCACAGTAGTGTCTTCTGGAGAGTCAGATTAGCGTAGATACGTCAACAGTGTTTCTACCCCTATAATAATACTGTATATGTGTCTTCGAACACATCCGCGAGCACGGGGCCGGTTACAGGGTTCCCGGGTGTTCATCCATCCGCTCGAGTCATCTAGGGCTAACAATTTTAGCTCCTTTAGTCTCCAAGTGCCTGCCAAGCACCAGCAGATGTTCCTACGCTCCAACTCTTAGAAAAAAACACTTTGAGTCAACTTTCTTGCGGCGCATTTTTCTTCGCAAACAGTCTTATATGTTGATAGACTCAAAAAACCGCCCAAGTGCGAGTTGGATTTGCGCACCTTTACTTAAACCTCTATGATAGGTACTTAATCAATTATTTAGATAGGTATACGGTTTTTTTTCATCAAAGGCCGAATACGAAGCGGCCTAAAAAAGAAAAAATGTTTTAGAATATGCAAATGACGCTCTTTCATTTGATACCCCACACGACCTCGGAGCCCAACTTTTGCTCCCTATTGCAAAAAATATATAAAAAAAGTTATTTGCAAAACTGCTGGCCAGGCATCATCTTACACTATTCCAAATTTCGAGTAGATAGCATTAGTTCCAGACAGACAGACGGACGGACTGAGTCGCACCATAAGGGTTTCCTTTTACAATTTTTGTACGAAACCCTAAACTCTTTTCACTCGTTTGAAAAAAAGCGTAGTAAAATGATTCAAGCCATCAAGGTACGAATTGAAGGTATGTAGAGTTATAATCGTAGAGGTATACACTACGTGCCTTCAGCGCAGTACTGAGTCTTTGCGTACCGTACAATCTACTGTCATCCTGTCGCTGTCGTATCTATAGAAACTTTATTCCATTTCATCGTGCATTTTCGTCGCCTACAAAGTTTAATCCCACATTAAGATAAAAGTTTGTCCTGATAATTCTGAAGCACATGCATGGTACTCGCTTTGTGCTCAAAGTGCGGGGAAGTTCACGGCGCAAACCGAATTCTCGAGTTCATCGATTCTAGGAAATAGGTACATAAGGATTATTTGCGTGTTTAGCGCATTTGGAGTTATTAGGAATTTGGTGAATTTTGGCGCCCCCTGGCGAGTTAATACTGTAACATTTATTGAAGAACTAGTTGTTGCCCGCGGCTTTGTCTGCGTAGATTTCGATTATCGCTATCCCGCGGGAGCTACACAATTTTCCCGAATAAAAAGTAGGATATATTTATTCCTCAATGTTCAAACTACCTCCTTGCCAAATTTCATCTAGATTGGTGCACAGTTTTTCCGTGAAGAGGTAACAGACTGTCAGAGAGACAGAGTTACTTTCGCCGTTGCCGTTGAATTACGAATCCCGTATTTTCTATCTATCTATACATAATTATAATATGTGTGTAGTTATCTATAGAAAATCTGTAAACTGCAGATTTGTATCTTTGGCAAGAGGACGATAGCGAGGTCCAGCGACAGTGCTCTTTATATGTTATGCCCGCCTGGTACTATACGCTATCTGCGTCTGCGTTTTCTCTCAGACGGCTCGAATAAAATAATAACTACACAATAATATAAACTTAAACGACAAAAAACCCATCGAACTTGATCACACAATACGAGAATCAGCTAAGAAGTGCAACCTGTAGAGGAAAATAGCTTTCGACTGAAAAAAACCGCATCGAAATCGGTCCACCCGTTTGGGAGCTATGATGCCACAGACAGACAGATACACAGATACACAAACACACAGATACACAGACACACAGATACACATGTCAAACTTATAACACCCCTCTTTTTTGTCGGGGGTTATAAACAGTCAGCAGCTGGCCAGCCGGACATTCGAAAGCATTTTTGCAATAACCCTCCTTCGGAAGTCGGGTGAAAACTGAAACAGAGACGTTTTGCTCGCGCTTCGCGCTCGCTCGATCAAAAAGCTTGTAAACCGTACAGCAGTATTTTGCTCGCATTGTCCTGCCACAGCGCTTGTACCTAAGCATCTTGTGCGGATAAATGGGTATTTTCAAAAAACTGTGTACCCTTTTATAGTGAAATAAAACGGATCACTCATGTATATAAGTCGAGTTTAGCCCGACATGCTCGCGCGAGCAGAGCCGCGGCGCGCAGTGTGCGTCTCGCCGCCGCTGGGTCGTGCGCTCCCAGAGGAAGGACTAAGAATTAGTCCGAAACATGTCGGGCTAAACTCGACTTATATACGTGAGTGATCAGTTTTATTTCACTATGATTGAGTCTCACGGTAGTTTCATGTTAAATGTGTACCCTTTTTGCCAAAAAAGTCCTAAATTTTTCTATAGAAAATTCATTTGTCAGTGTTGTGACGGTCCATATAGAATGTATGTAAAAACGCGTCACGAAGCTGACAAAAAATGCGGGACACTTTTTTTATTATTTAAATAGATAGTCCTCGTTATTCTGAGCAGAAATAATCCAAAATTTGTTAGGATATTAAAAAAAAGTAAAGGGTACACAGTTTTCTGAAAATGCCCAAATAGAAAACTTTCTGTATGTGAAATTGGATCTTTTAAAACTTGGTAAAATAATGCTTTCACATAAAAACGCCCTTATCCGCTTATCTAAATTACTTCCATTCGGCAGATGAATGTCGCCGGGAGGCCGCTTAGGGTTTTCAACTATCCGATTTGGATTTAGGAGTGTACGGTTAGATCTCTTTGTACGCTACAATAGTATTTTAGTCGCAAATAAATAGAATTTTCACTTGAATGACGACGCTGAGAGGCTAAGCATAATTTTGCAAATTTAAAAGGCAAGTAAATGATTTACCATATTGAAAAACTTAAATCAAACAGCCACTCGGTGCTTTTAACTCACTCACGCTCGAAATATACCAACGAAGGATGGCTAAAGAACATAACCTAACCCACTTAGAAAAGTTGAAAAACCACGACATTGTCATTTCAAAGTTCAATATTTCAAAAACGGGTGAACTAATTTTAATGAAACTTGACTAAGAACCATATCGATTACACTAACTTTCGATTAAAAACAAACCGCATCTAAATCGGTCCATCCGTTTGGGAGCTATGATGCTACAGACGGATACACAGGTCAAACTTATAACACCACTCTTTTTCGTCGGTGGTTAAAAAATCACTGGCAGGATCGCCGGTCATTAATCAAAAAGGAAGACAATCAAATGTTAACAAAAAAACAAAAACAATCCCAGTCGACAAAAGGTCCGGCTTCCATGTCGCGGACAATGGATTGGAACTGATAATCGCGCGGACCCTACCCTTATCTTTTTCATTTTCGAAAAACTGTTGACCAAACATAAATAGAGGTTGAAATGGGTTTCATCCTACCAAAGATTGATAACTCCTCTTCGGCACCCGCTGGGTGCGATTTTCTAGTCCACTTACATTTTTTCCTAATTTCGTTGGAACACACAGAAAACTAGACTCTAAAAAGGGCGTCCAAAGCTGTTTTTGGGTGGGTTATGCTATGGTCACGCGTGCTTATACGCAGTATCGGAAAATTGGGCCCATTTTAAAAGAATGATGGGACATGTTTCCGCGGAACGATTCGCGATTTCTTTCATTTTATCGCCGTCTCGGTTGTTGGAATGCAATCGTTGTGCTTGGGGGCGGGTCTATTTGTGTTATATCGGGATAATGTGGTTGTAGTGGCGTTCGAACGAGCTCGATGGATGCCGAAATGGCTGTGAATACTCAGGGGCTTATTGAGCACATGAGTGCCACATATTTCCGGTTTTTATTCGCTATTTGTGTCATTTTTGTGCTGTATCTTACTTCCCACACAGGAATACAGAAATACAACCAAAGCTGCTGAAAGGTCGAAAAAGTTCTTTAGTTCAGGTCAAAGCTTCACTTTCACTCCAAATTCCAAATGTTATCTCAATATTTGGAACTTGTTTATTATACAAAAGGTTCCATTTCATATGATAGGCTAGTAAGTCCCCGTATTATCGGAAAGTGGGTTTTATTCCACAATATACCCTGTTGAAACCACAAAGGGACTGCAGCTCTTTATTTTACTTTGTCTATGTATTACTGATAGAATATTTGATGAAATGATAATCCCATAAGGTCTCTAGTGGTGGGCGCGGTCGGGTACCTAGGTATCTGGTTACGGTTCCTTGAGAATTAAATCAAAATCTTGAGTCTATAGAGAAAAGGTTTCAGGAAAACATGATTAGAAGTAAAAAAAACCGGCCAAGTGCGAGTCTGATTCGCGCACCGCGGGTTCCGCACAAAGATTTAAGATGCCCAGTGTTAGCTGAGCCCTGCTACTAAGCAAAATGTACGCAGTGTGGGGTCATTTTATATTGGTCTGTGACATATACAGATATAAAAAATAATCTGATTTTTCTGAGTGATTGTGCTATCTAAGATTGAGATTGATTGATTGTGTGATTGTGTAAGAGTTATCTTCATACCAAATTTCAAGTTTGGAGGACAATTGGAAGTACCCTTTAGGTTTTCACAGTACGGCAATTTGTATGGAAACAACCTTTTTACACGACTGCACAAAGAAAAAAAGTGTATACATAGTTTTTTTAATGACTGTATCTTTTTATTTTTGTTATATTTTTTGATTGCGTTGACTTAGAAGTTTGATATTTTCACAGCTTCAAGGCACTGCAGGCTTAGATATTAATTTCAGTATACTATCTCCACACGTTCCAGAAAAGGGTCTTGAGAGACAGCCATTTCCTTTTGAGGCGCGGTCCCCTAAAAACCGGTATCAGCCTTGCGGTATTTGGAACAGCACCAGTCTGTTAAATGAATACCGGGATCCCGGGATCAGGTATCTGTCCCCGGCCACGTGATTCCTAGCTTTATTCCGGGGTAATGTATTGGTTAGGCTTTAGTTCTGATAACTTGATAACTTAGTTTCACTTAGGAATTGGGATTTATTCACAAGTTGAACCTCTTGAGCACTGGGAATGTTTGGAGAGGGGTCATATTGGCACACGTTTTGCACGTAGTTTTGTCAAAGGAATTTGAGTGCGTAACAAGTGATTAAAGAGTACAGAGGTAGGTATATTGAAAATAAAATACCTGTTTATTGAAATAAACGGATCACTCACGTATGTCAGTCGATAGCCCGACATGTTTCGGACTAATCCGTAGTCCTTCTTCTAGGAGCACACGCCACGCCGGTGGCGAGACGTACCTAAACTGCGCGCCGCGGCTCTGCTGGCGCGGCTGCTCGGTGCAGAGGGTCGAGCACGACTTTTACGAATCCTGCGTCACGTAAAATCGAATAGTAAACGTTGGCGAGTTTGTATGACGTTTGGAACAGCGCCCGCCCGTGACCGTATTTGGAACTAAAATTTAGTATGAGGTTTCTCGATCTCGATACGTTAACTACAACGTTACACAGCATTCGTAAAGTCTTGCTTGACCTACAGCTGACGGCGGCTAACAACCCTCGTTTTCATCGTCATTTTATATTATTGTCAAATGTAGGGTAGCACACTATAATAATCACAAAATTCAAAATTTTATTCAGCAAATAGGCAGTTGAATGCTCTTTTACACGTCATTTTTTTTGAGTCTACCAGCGCTTTCGGAAAGACCATGATTGCCAAGAAGAATGCGCCGCAAGAAACTTGGCACAAAGTCATTTTTTCTAAAAACAAGTTACATTAGCTCTTACAATACGCAACCACAGACAAACCACACAAATAAACCTCACTCTGTCATTAAAAGATTAAGAGAGAAAAAAAATACCGCATTTTAGAAACAAGTGTAAAAAGTAATTATTAAAACAGCAAAACCAGAACACTTTACTTTACTGGCACGTTTTTATTGAGCAGGAGATGTATAGGGTCTCCAGGTCAAATATCTGTGAAAATTTAAATTACAAAGGGATGTATAGGGTCCCAGAATTAATACTATAATATAATACTTAATCTAAATGGCTTAGAGATGTATAGTCTCTAGGGTCAATTTAAACTAAATTTAAAATCAGCAGAGGTGTAAAACGCCTCCACGGTCAAATAATAAGTATAATAATACATATACATAAACTGGAGATGTATATGGTCTCCAAATGTCAAATAACAAAAATTGATGAAATATACATTTCATGTCATCATGTCAAATAAATAAAACATTATTTTTGTCAATTGTATTACAATTAGTACGCAGCGGACAACGGCAACAGAGCCGGACACCATACACGAATATCTTCGGAACGCAGCCAAGTCACATTGATGTCCTAATTATCTTCTGTTTTCAGCCTTGGCCAGGTGGTGCCATCACATAAGTATTCATCCACTTTGTAGTATGCTTTTTTCAAGAGAGCGGTCTTTATGTATCTTTTAAATGAATTGTGAGGCAATTCCCATGCATCTACAGGCACTTTATTGTAGAACCTCACGCAATTTCCCAAAAAAGACTTACTGACTTTTCGTAGACGAAATTTAGGGACGGCAAGTTTATGCTTATTCCGAGTGTTGAAACCATGCACATCCGACACTTTCTTGAAAGATTTGATGTTCTTGTGTGTATACAATATTACATCATATATATACTGAGAAGCTACTCTAAGGATGTCGATTTCTTTAAAGCGTTCTCTAAGTGAATCTCGGGAGCCAAGATTGTAAATAGACCGGACCGCCCTCTTCTGCAGGATAAAGATTGTCTCTATGTCGGCCGCCTTGCCCCAAATTAGGATGCCATAAGACATAATGCTGTGAAAATAACTGAAGTAAACTAACCGCGCCGTTTCTACATTGGTGAATTGCCGGATTCTTCGTACAGCATAAGCGGCAGAGCTCAATCTACCAGCAAGACCAGATAGGTGTGGGCTCCATTGCAAATTGCGATCTAAGGTAAGCCCGAGAAAAACAGTCTCATCCACGAGGTTCAGCTTCTCTCCATTTAATCTGATAGTAGTGTCAACCTGTCTTACATTAGGCAACGAAAATTTTATACATTTCGTTTTAGCTGCATTCAATAGTAAATTGTTTGCAGTAAACCATTTCAGCACATCTCTTAGAGTCTCATTGATGTGACTTTGATCTTCCTGTTGCCTGTTGACTTTAAAAATGAGAGAGGTATCATCAGCGAACAGTACTATGTCACATTTGTGTTCTAGCAGCTGGGGCAAGTCATTTATGTACACCAAGAAGAGAAACGGACCCAAAATAGAGCCCTGTGGTACTCCAAGCTTCACCGGTGATCCACATGACTGCACTTTATGTATGTCTACTTTCTGGATTCTCTGACTGAGATAGGACATAACAAGGTTCAGTGCATTAGTTGTGAGTCCGTAGTGTTCAAGTTTGCCGATAAGCGTCTCGTGTTCCACGCAATCAAATGCCTTGGAGAGGTCGCAAAATATTCCTATTGCATCTTGCGATTGTTCCCATGCGTCATAAATGTGCTTCATGAGATTTGCAGCCGCATCCGTTGTCGAGCGGCCCTTCGTAAACCCAAATTGCTGACTGTGAAATAGTTCACAACCCTTTGTGAAGGCTTTTATGTTAAAATACCTAGATTCGAAATAAAAAGGCAATATCAGGGTTGACCTGGGTCAAATTGTAAATAGAAAAAACACGTGAAAGATTGAACGGTTTCTATGTTATATAGTTACATAGTTTTTTTTTATAAAGCTTTTTTATTGAGCTTCTCTAAATATTGAAATTCATTGTTTTCACTCTTCCAGAAGTGGGATTGAACTAAATCGTGACCCACTGTAACCTTTTCATAGTAAACGTCTTGGTTACATCGCATTGCCTGACAAATCATCATGACACTTACCGTGACAACGTTCTACGGTGGGACAGGAATCCAATGATTCGACTGTACTATCGGGGTGCGTGTCGGATAACCTCCTCGTGTGCTCGAGCGTTACGGTTCCCTCTTAAGAGTCTTTTTGAGGTAGAGTAGCGTTTGGGCCGGTGCACCCTGGGCAACAACGGTTAACTATTTTATTTATAAAATAGTTAACCCTTGGCTAATATCCGACGAAGGCGGGGGGGTGGTTTTCAGGTTAGGCTTCAAAGCCTAACCTAACTAACCACATAAGATAAACTACTACCGAACAGCGTCTTAACAAATACAAAGTGTCTTGCTTAAACTTGGCATTGGCGAAATCATCGATTTGTATCGATGGAGCCATTTTATTAAAGATTGAATTGAATTGACTGTACGGTCTCAACGGTCGGAACGGTCTCACAGTAAACGTCTTTTCCTTAAGAAACAAACACGATGCAAGGCCTCAAAACACAAGTCAAGGATACAATCCGAAAAAGGTTAGGTGCGGAACCCTCGGTGCGCGAGTCCGACTATTTTTTCTTCCGACGTTTTTGTCTCACAATTAATCTCCAGAGAGGCAGTGACTAGTGCCGCAAAAAGCCCGTTTTTGCCCGCGGTGCCGGGACAGTGCTGTTCATTTGCCCGGCACGTGACGAGACTCGGGAGCAGCCGTCATTAGTCGCCGGGATTTTGTCCGGGATTATTTTTTTTACTGTTTCGTGCGAACACAATTAGCGCCACGCTGAACGGCTATCATTTGTTTTTGTGACAAACTGTTTTAAGCCGAAAAAAGAAAACTTTGACGTTGTTTGTAATTTTTTTTTATGAGCATTTTATATTTTCACGTACGTATGAAGCACGGTGTTCAACTCTGGAACTAGAGGCATTGCGTCGATTTCATTTAGCGGCTACACTAATAGTTACCAACATTACACAAAGTCACTAGTAGACCCCGGATTTTTGTTGCAATGACGTCACAATACGGTAGTTTGGGGAGTAAATGGAATGGTGTTAAGTAATACGGCAACCTAGTCTATTGGTGTTGAACGGAATTAACATCGTTCCATTTAATCCCCAAACTACCCTATTGTGACGTCATTGCCACAAAAATCCGGGATCTACAGTCTACACCAGGTCAGATATGTTTGAAGCACTTTAAAGGGTCGATTTTTCACTCCCCAGATAATATGCTTTAATCCCAGAGTTAGTGTACGGGTATTTATGGAATAAGAGCTTGTCTGAGGATTGAAAAATCGCCCTAAGTATAAAGACGAGGGGTATGAAACATAGACATATATGTATAGCGTATGGGCAGGCCCTTCAGTACTTTTGTGGTACCTACTACACAAGTAGTAGTATCAGTGGTATGCGCCGCGAGCACGTCCGCGCGGGTGCCGACGCGCTCCCCGCCGTCAGACTCACACCTTCAAAATGTTCCAAAGGGCATATCCTGATGTTTATATTAATGGGCTTAGGACACTATCAAATAAGCGAGCCAAAAAACACCAACTCGGTTCTGGTTCTCCGCATGCCTCCTATCCTTTCTATACCTGCCAGGCTTGCGGTAGAATATAGTTACCACTTCCGCGTTGGTTTGCACTGCACAGCCATCAAAAACGATGCATTACGACACTGCTTAACAGTCTGTCAGACTAATTATTATATTCGCGGGTGGTAGGACCTTGTGCGGGGTCCGTCCGGATCGCTACCACCATCTTACTTGCTAATTCTACCGCTAAGCAACAGTGCTTGCACTGTTGTGTTCCGGTGTGGAGAGTAAGACAGCCGGTGTAATTACGGGCACAAGAGGCATTTCATCTTAGCTTTCTAGGTTGGCAACACATCTGCAAACCCCCCGGGATTGTGGGTGTCTATGGGCAGCTGTGATCACTTATCATCAGGTGACCCACTTGCTCGTTTGCCTTCCTTGTCGTATAAAAAAGAAATATATATATATAGGTAAGGCCAATGATGATTAGCCAAAAAACCTATTTTGCTGCAACATCTTCAATGTAAATAAAAAACCAAAATATGGTAAGATTTCTGTTTGTTTAAAAAAAATCTTGGCTCCTCCGAAAAGTGGCACAATTGTTCCGTATATAATTTATGTTCGTCGGTCCGGAGGATTCATTGGTATTTCCCATTGTGGTTCAAATATTTTCCTTTTGATTCGTTTCCCGTAAGAATTATCATCTGCAAAATTATAACAACTTAATTATAGTCATATGTTTTGGAATAGACATCACAGGCCCCAAAAGAAAGTACTTTATGCGAAGCGAGTGTATAAACAAGGAAAATCATGCGAAACGACGATTCTGCCAAAAGACACTATGCGATATAAAAATTAGGCCAAATATTTTTTAGTCAATATGAATGGGCACCAAGGCCTTCTCTAAAATCGTACCATTTGATTGGGCTTGGAAGAGCCGATATAGTTCAGGTTTTCCATCTGCCTTTTTTGTCAGTCTAACCCTAAAATAATAAAAAAAATTACAGTTTAGTTCCAAAGAAACAAGAGATGACTAACAATTGAATGGTAGTCCTCATTCGACAGTCAATAGGTCAAGATTTATTTCATAGAAATCTGTCAATTTTAAATCCCGGTACGGAAAAATTATCAAAAATGACTCGATCTTCGCGAAATTTTGTGATCAGGTTCGAAAATTATATAGGATTTTTTTAATGAAATTAAAAAGAAAGAAAACGGAAAATGTTCAAAAATGAGCTCGCGAGGTCCAAGACAACGCACACAGCCACGAGTTATCCATAACTTACTTACATATCATACGAGATCTCTTTATCATTAGGAACAACAATTAAAGAACTTCTAGTCTTGTCTATGAACCCCCCTTCACCCTCACTCTCACTCTCACTATATTTCGAACTAGTTTCCGGGTTGTTCAACCACGCGAAGTGTTTGAAGATGTGTTTAACGAACGTCGCCACATCTGATCTGGAGTCAAGTTGGTTGATCCTCTTCAGGACCGGCTGTCGGTTGCTGCTCCTGGTTGCGGACTGGTCGCGGATCTCGTAAAGCTCTATTTTTGGCTGGTGAAGTGTTTCTGCTATGGCGAAGAAGGCTACTGGAAACCAAAGAAGAATCTTCACGCCAGCCATTTTGTTTAAATAAAGCCTTGAACAAAAATATGTAGGTAAGGCTTACTAAGCAAGCAGTGACTTTTACAAAAGTTTTCTTGACTACTAGCTGTGAGTAGCGGTTACATCAAGTCTTGATATAGTAGTTTATGCAACTGCTACATAATGAGCGTTTTAAGGCCTAATTATGTGGAGTTGCATACATTACTTTATCTACACACATATTATAAGTACTCTAAGATGGGTTCAGAAGCCGAAGGCATATATCATACCCATACCTGTCACGAATTTGACTGTTTTTTTTTATCATAGACAAACATACCGAGCTGACGTTTCGTAAACTGTTTTTTTTTTGTAAAAAATAAATAAATATCACATTATTAATTATACATGTCGGACTGAATTCGACTTACATACGTGAGTGATCCGTTTTATTTCACTATGATTGTAAATTACGTTGGTCGTCAAATTCGGAAAATTGAATTCGATATCGAAAAGTCATTACGACATCGAATTCGATGTCTATTGACTATGACTATTACTTTACTGCAGGACCTGCTGGTGGAGGTGGTTGGCGGGGGAGGCGACGATGTACTGCAATGCTGGTCATTTTCTACGGTTTCTGAACGCATTATAGAGAACTTATGACAAAGTATTATTAATAAATTAAAAATAACCTTCCTCAACAACTGGATTATTAAATTAAAAATCTGACTGGTATTTCCCGAGTTGTAGATTCATAAAAGACCCAATTGAGCACTCTTTCTGCCAGTGACCAACTCTAAGAATGACATGACGACCAACCAACTATGCAACCTGGTTTTTTTAACCCCCGACGAAAAAGATTGGTGTTATAAGTTTGACCTGTGTATCTGTGTATCTGTCTGTGGCATCATAGCTTGCAAGCGGATGGACCATTGTCGATGCGGTTTTTTTCGTTCGAAAGCTAGTTTAATCGAGATAGTTCTTAGCTAAGTTTCAATAAAATAGGTTAACCCGTTTTTGAAATATTGAACTTTGAAATGTCAATATCGGGGGTTTTTCAACTTTTCTAAGTTGGTTAGGTTAGGTTATTTTCAAAAGCAATTAATACTAGGAACGTAACATAGGTATATTTACTCTGTAATACTAATAGGTGTCATTGCTGTGGTCAATCCATTTGTACCAGTTCCCTAACAGCATGTTCGTAGCCGATAAGAACTGAAGTCAACGTGCCGAAACTTACCGAATGCCGTAGTAATTAAAATATCCATGCTCTTAAATTCCTTTCCTTACATTTGGTCCGTGGACGAGAGTCACCTGTTTTACTGCCTTTTTATGACCTGGCTCGATGTATCGGATAGCTAGATTGAGAATCGTAAATATGAAATTTAATTTTACTTTACGACTTTCATGCATTTTTATGGAAGTAGTTTTAATGGCGCGCCGTATGATTGCTGCCTTATTGCTATCTCAATACTTTTTTTGATTGTACTTCTACTGACTTAGGTACCTACCTTAGGCTTCAGTGTTATAGGCGATTGAGAGGACCAAGAGCAAAAAGTTAAGCTCAATCAAATTGAAGGTTTTAAATTAGTACTTAAGTTACCTTCGAAAACTCGCCACGAAACAATACTTTTCCAAACAGCACCGCAAGTTTAAACTTCCAGGAAAATATATTTGTGCAATTTCTTAATACAGAAATATAGCGCAAAGATAGCTTCAAGTGGCACTACAATTCATTGTTTCCTCTGTCAGGGTGGCACAGACAGCAAACTGAGAAGAGGGGACACTTGCAAGTTTTTTTACCGACTTAAGGAAAGGAGGAGGTTCTATGTTCCACTGTTACCTATGCATTTTTTTATGTATGTATGTACATCGATTAATCCGTCAATTGTGAACAGATTTTCAAAATTCTTCTTTTATTCGAAGGTGGGTGGGTGATAGCACGCGACTCGAAATGTCGAAGATCAGGATTCGATTCCCGGGGTTAGCATTTTCTGTTTTTTTTTAGGGTTCCGTACCTCAAAAGGAAAAAACGGAACCCTTATAGGATCACTTTGTTGTCCGTCTGTCTGTCTGTCTGTCTGTCAAGACCCTTTTTCTCTGGAACGCGTGGAGGTAGCATGCTGAAATTAATATCAAATACTCAAGCCTACGGTCCCTTGAAGCTGTGAAAAAATCAAACTTCTAAGTCAACGCAATTAAAAGATACAGTCATTAAAAAGGCTATTTCCATATAAATTGCCGAAATCCAAAACCTAAAGGTACAGTCGAGTTCTCCAATATCTGCCAACGGTTCATAAATATCTAAACACGGAGCTTATGTGACTGGCAATAAGGTATGTGTACAGATATTTTTGAACTGTTGATTGTATAGATATTGGAGGACTCGACTGTACTTCCAGTTGTCCTAGAAACTTATAATTTGGTATGAAGGTAGCTCTTATATATAGCACAACCACTCAAAAAAGTCTCAAAATTGAAAAAAAAAATGTGTCTGCCTGTAGATTTCGCGGACCAATATAAGTTGACCCCACATTGCGTACATTTTGCTTAGGAGCAGGGCTCTGCTAACACTGGGGAAAAGCGTTAAAATCTTTCTACGGAACCCTCGTGCGCGGGTCCTACTCGCACTTGGCCTGTTTTTCTGTGTATTAATGTTTCAGCGAGCATAATCAGTACTTTTAATTTCATAAACACTTAAGTACCGTGAGGCAGATTCTGTATGTTACCTACAAACATGAACGATCTGTAAATATTCACTATGTGCCTAAGCTTTAGATTTCTATGACTATCGTGTACACAACATAAAAATGCTTTTACCTTTGAATGATATTTATTATTTCCTTTTTCTCTCTTACTTTGGACTTGTTTTATTTTAGCTTTAGAAGCAGCATTAGATTTCGAGACGGCAAATGTCTTTGTGTGATACGCACTGAGAGTAAATAATAAAGAGAATACAGAGATGGGAATAAATAAATATCACGGGACAATTTGACATCAATTGACCTAGTCCGAAGCTTGGCAATGGGTACTAGACAACGTATAAACATACTTATATAGATAAATACATACTTACCCGAGAACAAACATTCGTATTCATAATACAAACACTGCCCCGACCAGGATTTGAACCCAGGACCTCAAGCTTCATAGTCAGGGTCTCTAACCACTAAGCTGTTCGGTCGTCACAATAGAGGATGATTAATCCAAACGGGTCAGCGGGGAGAAGTCAGAACCTATAAGAGATGGGGAAATTTGTTTTTAGAATTCATGGCGTCGATTTTAGATTAGATAAAAATGGCATTCAAATCATAGTGACATAAACGGGTCACTCACGTACCCTATGTATTTGGCTAAACTTATATGATCCGTTTATTTCACTATGATTGAGTCTCACGGCAGTTTCACGTTTGATTGCATTCACTTAGAAGTTTGATTTTTTTAACAATTTCAAGAGACTGCAGATTTGAATATTTGATATTTATTTCAGCCTGCTACCTTCACGCGTTCCAGAGAAAAAGGGTCTTGACACACAAACGGACGGACAACAAAGTGATCCTATAAGGAACCCTAAAAACCTACAAATTTGTAAGAAACCAACGTCCAAAGTCCATCTCGCACTTGGCTTTTTTTTAACTGGTTCCTAATCACGGATTAAAACTTACTGTGCATCCTTCTTTGGCGAGTAGGTACTGTGAGTTGGTGCTATTTAGGCACGGCCGTTGGGTGAGTGTAGCCCTAGTGGCTCAAGCTGCGAGAGGCGTAAGAAGAGGGAAGACACTAAACTTGTGTTTTAAATTATTTTATTCTTTTCTTCAATGAAAACGAATACAAGACTTTTCGTATGAAAGCCTGATGTCAGAGTGTCGCTCATGTTTTAGACACTTTGCATTCGTATTTTAAAATAAACGAACACAATCATCAAACAATGAGCGGCCTCCTTACAGTACACTACTCTCACCTCTGCATTGAAACGTCGAGAGGAATAACTAATTTGTCTAAACCGAACAAACGCCGCTCCCGATCTGTCAGGGCTACAAATTATTGAATTGACTAGCTACAGAGAAACGCTCTCAACCCGTATTTATGGAGGCTATTTATAACCATTTGTTTATTGGCTGGAATTAGGAATATACAGCGTGATTTATTTGAGGCGAAGGCTTTTGCATAGTCTCTACTCTTCTTCTTTACTGGCGAATAAATAATTTGACAGCGGCAAATTTAATTCCGACTTCAACAAGAAGGAGGTTCTACTTTCCACTGTTATGTATGTACATCGTTTTTTTTTTTTTATACAACGAGGAAGGCAAGCGAGCAAGTGGGTCACCTGATGGTAAGTGATCACCACTGCCCATAGACACCTAGAGGGCTAAGATGAAATGCCTCTTGTGCCCGTAATTACATCAGCTGTCTTACTCTCCACACCGGAACACAACAGTGCAAGCACTGCTGCTTAGCGGCAGGATTAACGAGTAAGATGATGGTAGCGATCCGGACGGACCTCGCACAAGGTCCTACCGCCCGCATTCCGCATTTCATTCCAAGAATATTCCGCTCGCACCGTACCGACTTCATATTTCTTTGCCCTAAGCACGACTTGTCGAATCCTGCGTTACGTTACGGTTATCGTATGGAGATCGAGAAATCTCATACTAAATTTTAGTTCCGAATACGCTCACGGGCGGGCGCTGTTCCAAATGTCATACAAACTCGTTATAGTTTACTGTGCCCTAAGCACGACTTGTCGAATCCTGCGTCACGTAAAATCGAATAGTAAACTATAACGAGTTTGTATGACGTTTGGAACAGCGCCCGCCCGTGAGCGTATTTGGAACTAAAATTTTGTATGAGATTTCTCGATCTCGATACGATAACCGTAACGTAACGCAGGATTCGACAAGTCGTGCTTAGGGCACTGTGCCCTAAGCACGACTTGTCGAATCCTGCGTCACGTAAAATTCGAATAGTAAACTATAACGAGTTTGTATGACGTTTGGAACAGCGCCCGCCCGTGAGCGTATTTGGAATTAAAATTTAGTATGAGATTTCTCGATCTCGATACGATAACCGTAACGTAACGCAGAATTCGACAAGTCATGCTTAGGGCACTGTTCGATTTTACGTGACGCAGGATTCGACAAGTCGTGCTTAGGGCACTGCTAGAGCTAGGCCATAAAGCTCATGGCTTTAGAGGATTATTTCATGTTGTTTTTTGTAAGGTTTTTTTTGAAGGCGGTTTTACTTTTTTGTTAAGAGATTTTTTACTTCAACATTTGTTCATTAACCGCTTCGGTTGCTTAGCTACTTCTGCTGCTGACTGTACCTAGGGTTTTCAAGTCCAGTGTGAATGGGCATCTGCTAGGCAAGCGTGCTCCAAGTAGACCACATCTTCGCTTGCCATCTGAGGGTCGAGAACGACTTTTCGAATCCTGCGTAACGTTACGGTTATCGTATCGAGTTCGAGAAACCTCATACTAAATTTTAGTTCAAAATACGCTGACGGACGGGCTCTGTTCCAAACGTCATACAAACTCGATAACGTTTACTATTCGTTTTTACGTGACGCAGCTTTCGAATATTCGTACTCGACCCTCAGGCTTGATTGTGACCGCAAGCCTGTAGACGATATTTTTATTTTTTTTGACGGTTTTTTTATACGCTACAGTATGTATATGTATATGTATATCTCTTTATTGCGCATGAAACATAAAATATCAGGTTACAGAACAAAAGCAAATTTACAAAGGCGAACTTATCTCTTAAAGGGATCTCTACCAGTTAACCTTCGGGCGATTGACAGGACATCAATTTAGTATAGCCTATATAAAAAAAAACGGCCAAGTGCGAGTCGAACTCGCGCACGAGGGTTCCGTAGTAAGATTTTAACGCATTTCCCCAGCCCTGCTCTTAAGCAAAATGTACGTAGTGTGGGGTAAACTTATATTGGTCTGCGAAATCTACAGACAGACATAAAAATTTAAGATTTTGAGACTTTTCGGAGTGGTTGTGCTTCATACCAAATTTCAAGTTTCTCGGACATCTGGAAGTACCCTTTAGGTTTTTGGATTTCGGCAATTTATATGGAAATAGCCTTTTTAATGACTGTATCTTTTAATTGCGTTGACTTAGAAGTTTGATTTTTTCACGGCTTCAAGAGACCACAGACTTGAGTATTCGATATTAATTTCAGCATGCTACCTCCACGCGTTCCAGAGAAAAAGGGTCTTGACAGACAGACAGACAAACAGACGGACAACAAAGTCATCCTACAAGGGCTCCGTTTTTTCCTTTTGAGGTACGGAACCCTAAATATGCTTTTTTTACCCGCAGGTCATACCTGTGTTCATATATGTAGAAAATAGAAAGTCCACGACCGTCTTTTCACCTCAGCCTCTGCAAACAGTATGTATCCCATAATCCAAGTCCTAAACAAATGCTGACTATCCGCTTGCGAGAGTCCGGACAATGTACTATTATTGCATTATAGTGGACAAATTTCCGGACGAGGGTTGGGCAAATATTGCCCAGGTTGAAGGGTCAAGTCAGGTTTTATTACTTTCCTTGGTATATGTATGTAGTGCGGGATGCGAGGGAAACAATGTATTATTATTGTACCTACGTTTATTCAGAAGCAGCTGTTACTTGGTGTTAGAGTCAGTTATAGACCCTAATGTGTTAAAAAATTTAAGTCAATAGATTTAGGCTAATCTGTATTGTCATATAATTTTCTAGGACTGTGATAGTATAATTTAACGACTATTAAAATATTGAATTTCTGTTACGCTCGCAATGAACTTAGATACTACACTTAGGTAATTGATCTCATGTAGTTACTAATAAATAAAAATAAAATAATAAATATCACGGGACAATTTGACACCAATTGACCTAGTCCCAAACTAGGCAAAGCCTGTACTATGGGTACTAGACAACGGATAAACATACTTATATAAATAAATACATACTTATATACATATTAAACATCCAAGACCCGAGAACAAACATTCATATTCATCATACAAACATCTGCCCCGATCGGGATTTGAACCCGGGACCTCAAGCTTCATAGTCAGGGTCTCTAACCACTAGGCTATTCGGCGGTCAAAGCTGAGTTTATCTGTACCCTTTTTATGTTTAGATGTACAAAATATAGTATTTGTTAAGAATTCTTCTATACCTATAAAACAGTACTGTGACTGACTGACTAACTGACAGACAACGCACAGCCTAAACCACTGGACCTAGAGACTTGAAATTTGGCAAACATGTACCTTGAGTATCCTAGAGGTGCACTAAGAAGGGATTTTTCGAAATTCCCACGGGATAGGGAACTAGTCCATTTTGAAATATTACACGGGGGCAAAGCCGCGGGGCATAAGCTAGTGTACCTATATAACTTATGACCTGTATTCTAGCAAAAAAAAAAAATCATTTCATTCATTTCATTTCATTTCATGTCTTAATTTGGCAATGTACACTATGGTGGACATAGACAGTACATACCTAGCACAAACGTCATCAATTGTTTTTTCTGCTGTTCAAAATTATGTCATAATCCAAAGTCACTGAATGACAAATATCATTAAGCAATAGGAGTTTACTTAAAACATTTTTTTTTGGAACCATCATCAATATCTATAGGTAGCATTCTTTTTTTGTAATCTTTTCTTCAGAATTTGTTTCGTTTGTTTTGTTTTGTTGTTGTTTGTTTTGTTTTTGTTGTTTTTTGTTTGTTTGTTGAATTTGTTTGTTGAATTTCTTTTGTAATCAGAAGAGACCAGAATTCAGGTTTTTACTTTTCCGTTCTGCCAAATTAAGGGTGCTTGAATAAGATTTCTGTGGAACTGTAGTTTAAATGAACTCGTATTGTAAATTAAGCTATGGCTAAGTTATAACTATTATTTAAATAGCTCGACGTTTCTGACGCGACGCTGCGTCCATGGTCTCGTAGAAACTGAATAGGCGGGTATCAACATCTCCTAGCTGCACGGGTTCCTCGAACTACCCGCACTTGGACTTTATTATTAGTTCCTTCACTAGGGTTGCCACTAGTCCTAAGTAAAGTTATAACTATTTGTTTAGGTAAGAATTGTACCTAGTTGTAAAGTTTAGTTTAAATCTGACGACCGGACAGCCTAGTGGTTAGAGACCCTGACTATGAAGCTTGAGGTCCCGAGTTTGATCCTCGGTCGGGTGAGATGTTTGTATGATGAATACGAATGTTTGTTCTCGGGTCTTTAATGTTTGATATGTATTTATCTATATAAGTGTGTTTATCCGTTGTCTAGTACCCGTAGTTTGGGACTAGGTCAATTTGTGTCATATTTATTTATTTACTTAATTATTGCCCTAGTTAGCACTAGCTCATCTTTACACTCACGTTAGACAGATCTCAGTTGCGGCTATCGTATCAGGGCGATTACGGCGCCGTACGCGTCCGGCCACGACGAATGATAACCGGATTACCGCCGGTCCGGTGATTGACAGCCGTGGGCCACTGATCGGGCGGAAGTCTGTTATGTTCCAGCTTTTTAACGATCTATTCTCGGTGACCCTATAACTTATTATAACCCTTTATCTGCCTATTACTTCCTAGACCATTCGTTTTGTGTACGTTGTCTTTGATTTGCATAAGCTTGTTTCCAACGAACGAGACGCCTGATCCGTTGATATTTCAGCTTAATCCTTTCAACGCCAACGATGCATACAGAAGTTGTCATCCACACGCCAAGTTGGCATCGTTATGCCAACTTGGCGTGTTTAAACCGCGGACTTAAACCTTAAGCATGTGTTCGTAGGTCGCATTTGCATTGTGCAACCGGAAGCCTATAATAGTTTTTGGCGTTGTAAGCATGTCGGCTCATGACGCTATTAAGCGTCGTTGGCGTTGAAAAGGTTAAAACCGTTTAACGCTTACTACTAGTACAAATCGGCCGAGGATCGAACCCGAGACCTCAAGCTTCATAGTCAGGGTCTCTAACCACTAGGCTAGGCTATCCGGTCGTCATTTGTTTTTGTTTTATTCAAACAGCTGTTCTAGTGGCCTAACGTCGTGGGGATATCTTCCACGATCAGCTGATTGCACATTAGCATGTCAAGCCACCCTAACAAGGAATCTATCTTCCAAGTCGTGTGATGGAAATAGATAAACTGGTTCACTTAGACATACATTATTATTTAGATATTTTCTAAAATGAACTAAAAACAACATTTGGATTAATATAGTTTTAAGTCTTAGTTTAATTAGTTTTAGCTTGGAGTTATTGTCATTGTAAATTTGCTTTTGGTAGGTACTTAAATAGGTTATAATCATTGAAAAAAAAACAACTAATTTGCCTACTCGCGACTGTACGTGAAAAATAGTTACGTCTACACAGTTTGCAACACGGCAAAAACGTATGTTTCCATGCAACACCTTAGTGGTCGTGGGTGCAAAAATTAATTGTTTTTAGTTCATGAATGAAACCTCCACAAAGTAACGCTTGATTCAATCAATTACACAATCATGGTACCTGCTAGTACCTAAATAATTCATTATCCGTTTTAAAGACTGGTCTCCAGTGGTCAAATCCATTGGTATCTCATCGGATATAGTAGGTAAATCAATTTGATCACTGACTGCACTGAGCGACTCTTTGTGAACATCATGCAATATTTACGGTTCATTATCTGACACCCTGACCACCTAGGTATTTAATTGATGACGATCTTTTTGTGAATCAAGTGTATTTTGACATGTCAAATAATATGTGTAACTTTCAAATTAAAATAAATGAATCTATCTATCCAATCGAATCCGAGTCCAAGTATTCGGCCACAGCAGAACGTTAAAAATAAATAGTAATAAATAAATATCATTTGACAAATTGACACCAATTGACCTAGTCCCAAACTAGGCAAAGCCTGTACTATTATGGGTAGTGGACAACGGATAAACATACTTATATACAATATTAAACATCCAAGACCCAAGAACAAACATTCGTATTCATGATACAAACATCTGCCCCGACCGGGATTCAAACCCGGGACCTCAAGCTTCATAGTCAGGATCTCTAACCACTAGGCTATTCGTCGCTATATTACGCTATCTGCAACGAAATCTGGGGCAGAGCCATCCAATCCTTTAATAACAAAAAAACTTCGTGTGTATTCTAGCATTAAAGCTTTAGTATGCAGCACGCAATCGCGTATTTGCTTTGTCTATGCACGAAAGCTCGTGTTTTGCATCCGAATACTCTAAGCTTATAAGCTTATCGGACAAAATTTCCCGTTCCGTTTGTATTCGGTTCCATCGAACTTAAAGTTTGGAGAGAATATGAAATGGGTACAAGTTTTTGTTGAATTGCTGCTAGCTCTTTAGAATTGTACGAAAATAATAACTGTTTAGAGTCAAAGCTTAAATTGAAGATACATACAACATACAATACAATTTATAATACCTATTCAGGAAGCTATAAACACGAAAAGAAACAGGTACCTAACGTATGCAAGCGATCGGATGACACAACACTTTAATAATTTACGTACTGTCGTAGAAATAATACTTAAATGGGATTACCTCTTAGCATCACGGTACTGCAAGCTGCAGAATCGCTTTCCGATGGAGCTCAAATCTGAACTAATCTTTATTTTCATTATGTTTATAAACATATAAAAAGAAAAGTCTTGTCTGAATGACTCATCAACGCCCAGCACAAACCCTCGGACTATAGGTACGAGGGTTTGTGCTGGGCGTTGATGAGTATGAGTATGATACCTATAGGTAAAGCTGATACAGGCTAAGGTAGGGTTTTTGCTAAAGTATAAACAACTAAATTAATGTCGTGGAACAACTGACAACAATTGATCTAGTCCCAAACTAGAGAAAGTCTGTACTATGAGTACTAGACAACGGATAAACATACTTGTATACTTGTATAGATAAACAAATACTCAAATACCTATATAGCTTGTAAACTTTCATGCAATACGTGTAATACCAATTAAATATTTATACCCACGTCCATCCCCACTTATACTATGAATGAAAAAGCAGATTATCCTTTTAACATTTGAAATAGTCATAAGTATTTTAATTTTTGACGTAACATTAAACTTTAGCCTGACGCGTTAGGACATTACACTTCAAAATAAATATGACCCCAGTGGCTGTTAGGCCGCTTTTGACTTGACTTCGCAGTCTTTAAAAAACAATCACTGACTGTCCTAAGTACACAGCCTCCGGCCCTCGAATAAGAAGTTACCATTCATGCTAAAATTACGCCCCCATGTGTATTTAGGGAAAATCCATTACAAAATTTAATGTTAATATTAAAATTCGCTTTATTGGAAGTTAATTCGCAATTTTGTTCCTGTGCACGCGGCTTATAGCTAAGTCTCCAATCTATTGGGACTACGCTGCCGTCGTTTTACACTTTACCTAAAGTTGAACAAAGTATTTTCATAAATTCATACAATGTATACATAAAACGTTGCTGTGTCGTGCGTGTAATCGAGATGGTTCTTAGCTAAGTTTCATTAAAAACAATTTACCCGTTTTTGAAATATTGAACTTTGAAATGACAACGTCGGGGGTTTTTCAACTTTTCTAAGCTGGTTAGTTTATTAACGCTTGGACATGCGAAAATGGCTGTCTAGAGAATGACCGAATTACAGTTTCGAATAAAGCCAAAGACATATTTGAAATTTTAATTCAAAACCCATTATTGAGCACTCCGGTCGGTTGCATTCTTTAAAAGAAATTCTCACCCCTGCCAGAAACTGCGCGAGGGCAATTTTTAAAATTCCCCCACAATAAGATTAGTATACAAAAACACAATAACTCTCGCCCCCGACAATTTATCCTGCTGACGTGTCAAAAGACACCGTCAACAGGTGATATATGTCCCTGGATCGCAGCCTGTCTGCAAACTTGCGATTTTGACGCGGATGAATTGACGCCGTGCTTACAGCGCACTCGTGTCATACTTTAAGGAGGTGAAAACGGAAATGAGAATAACTTTTTTTTTTCGTAGCTCGTTGTAGTGTCCCAATGCTGGGTAAGGCCTCTCCTCTTGATCTCTACAACTCCCGGTCTGGCGCAACGTCCTCAGCATACGCGGCCAAGTCATCCCGCCATCATCTTCTTGGTCTGCCGCGTCGTCGCTGGCCGTTCTCCGATACCCACCAAGGGGCTGCGTGAGCCCACCTCTGTGGGTGCATGCGGTAAACGTGTCCAGCCCAGTCCCTTTGTAAGCCCCGACGTTTTCATTACAAAATCCAATATGTATGTCACAAACTAAGCTAAGAATTATCTCCATTTAACAAGCTTTCAATTGAAAAACCAGCGGTCAAAACGGCTAACCCGTTTAGGAGCTACGGTGCCACATACAAACACGCAGATACACAGAGCTAACTGTAGCCTAAGCCCTCTCGTATTGAGAGGAGGCCTGTGCCCAACAGTATAACGTAAAAAAGACTAATAGCGTGTGTATTTTAATTTTATAGATGTATTACAAATGATCTCATTATTTCTGGCTTAAAATTACTTATTTATTAAACATGATGAAACCCGTAACGTTATAGTCGTCACAATAACTCTGCAACGAACTGACAACAGTAGAAATCTAAAGTTTGTTTATGGCAACACTGATTTATAGTCAAACAACACGATTTGAACTTTTGATTAGATTAAACATTAAACAGATCATCGTTCATTCACCATCCACCTTTAAAACATATCTCATATTTCGTTTATTAAATTTTTTTTACTGTACAACGGCAAAACCTACTAAACACTGGCAAAATTGTCCTCCAATGGACAGAGCCATATTAAAAAAAACAGCAACTTTTGATTGCTACTATCATTATTATTTTTAATGAAAGAAATGTCTGAGTGACATGAAAAAAGTATTACCACAGCGTGATTTTTCTGGGTTGCCAATTAATATCTTATGCAGAGTTATCGTGGGACGATTATAGGTTTTTGTCACGATTTTTCTCGGTGACTCTCAAAAATCGTACGTCAGCCACTTGCGTGTACAGATCCTCTTCAGGCACGTCAAAAACAATTCTTCCGGGCAAATAAATCAGTCGCAGGTGCTTGGGACAACCACATAGCTGTCTCTGTGTAATAGGTCATACATAAATCCGTTTCTGTCTGTATGTATTATAGATACATATTCCCTTTTTAAGCTACCAAACTGCCAAAACTAGTTCCTCTGTGAGCTGTAGACCGCGGACCTCATTTAAAAAAAAACCGGCCAAGTGCGAGTCGGACTCGTGCACGAGGGTTCCGTAGAAAGATTTTAAAGCTTTTCCCCAGTGTTTTAAGAAGTCCAGTGTTTTGTGTGTGTTCCTAAGCAAAATGTACGCGGTGTGGGGTCAACTTATATTGGTCCGCGAAATCTACAGACAGACATAAAAATTTAAGATTTTGAGACTTTATAAGAGCTACCTTCATACCAAATTTCAAGTTTCTAGAACAGCTGGAAGTACCCTGTAGGTTTTCCGATTTCGGCAATTTGTATGGAAATAGATGTTTTAATGACTGTATCGTTTGATTGCGTTGACTTAGAAGGTTGATTTTTACACGGCTTCAAGGGAACGCAGGCATGAGTATTTGATATTAATTTCAGCATGCTATCTCCACGCGTTCCAGAGAAAAAGGGTATTGACAGACAGACAGATAGACAGACAGACAGACAGACAGATAGACGGACAACAAAGTGATCCAATAAGGGTTCCATTTTTTCCTTTTGACGTACGGAACCCTAAAAATCGACAAAAACCTTTTATAATTTATCATGTATTATCCTGATCATAAAATTTCACGAGAATCGGTTGAGAAATGCGACCTAGAGGAGAACAGCCGGACAAACGCCGGACAGACGTACGAAATAAACTTTGTCCAAGCTTCAACTGAGATACTTTGCTCACTTCGGCTTCGTTCGCTCGGTCAATATCTTTAGGTCCGTGATCGAATGTCTAACACACCGAAGTGAACGATACGACGGTTGCTTAGGAAAATGATGATTTATTCAAAATTGCCAAGCCTTTTTTATAGTCCGCTAGAAAAATCTAGAGCGCGATTCAGCATTGCCGAAAACAGTACAGCGACATCTTTTGGATTGAAAACAAAATAAACTGTAACACACAAGTCATGGTTACAGTCCGAATCATCCCAGAATAAAGCAGACGCTAGCATATACAAATAATCCATCTATTGGCTCCATAAGGGTGTGTGTCCACAGTTGAGCGGAGCTGAGAGAAGCGGACCGTGATAAGACCAATTATAATGCTCGAAATCTTCATTCAGCGTCAGTGAAAAAATTTAATGTAGTCTTAATTGCTGCACCCAACAGGGTACATAATGTGATTTAGATTAAATCATACCATCTGTAAAGCCATTATGTGCAATAAAGTATTGAGTATTGAGTATAAATAAATAAATAAATATCATGGGACAAATTGACACCAATTGACCTAGTCCCAAACTAGGCAAAGCCTGTACTATGGGTACTAGACAACGGATAAACATACTTATATAGATAAATACATACGTATATACATATTAAACATCCAAGACCCGAGAACAAACATTCGTATTCATCATACAAACATCTGCCCCGACCGGGATTCGAACCCGGGACCTCAAGCTTCATAGTCAGGGTCGCTAACCACTAGGCCATCCGGTCGTCAAAGTAGTAAGTAGTAAGTATTGTGGAAATATGGTGTGAACTGAGTTTCGAAACAGGTGTCTGGAGTAGAGATGCAACGGATATCCGGTTACTATCCGGTATCCGGCTTATCCGGCCATAATTTACTGTCCGGCCGGTTACCGGATAGTAATTTAGTACCTAATTAAAAGGAGAAAATTTGAGTAACATAAATATCAAACCACAAAGTAATCAAAAATTGCCTACAACGGCTACAACATGCCTCTACAACGACTACAATATGCCTACAAGTCGAAACACGTTGCAACCTACACCCCCCATCGCGCCCGCACGCCGGTTAATTTACTCCATTTAGGTATTTTATAAAGAATATTTGTATTGTATTGTTGTATTGTATTTTAGGTAAAAAAGTATTGGCCGGATGTTCGGCAGTCGGATACCAGATAACCGGCTGTCGCGACGGCCGGATATCCGGTATCCGGTATTCGGCCAAGCCACTATCCGTTGCATCTCTAGTCTGGAGCTGCAGGCTTATAATATACTCGGAATCGGCATCGGCTTGACGGACAAAAATAATCGCTATTCCGAACTACTCGAAAGATTGCTTTCGTGTAACAAAAGAATTCCGAAGCCGTTAAGTATATGCCAAAATCATTTGTGGAATTGGCTTCAAGGATTCAATTTGTTTCAGTTTCAAAGCGCGCTCGGCTTCGAACTGTCAAAACGAACGCGATTGTGGTTCCGAGTGAGTGAGACAATAAGCTTGCAGGGCGAACAGGGCACTGATTTTACAAAACGCAGCTGTGAAAATACCACTGGAAATTGGTGCTCATCTGTGTATTGCTATAAAATTACCGCGTGCATTAAATTGTTGACTTATAGAAGATAATCACTAGGTCAATAGGGCTTTAAGATTACAAGAATTTCTAATTCATCTTAATCGCATTCTAAATACTCACCACTATCACTTTCTAAATAGCACCACCTGCTTTAATTTGTTCTTACCTTTTTAGTCCATTATGGTTGCCTGGTAGAGATCGCTCTGTAGCGATAAGGCCGCCCATTGTATTGTATTCTCTTTGTACCTTTTTCTGTATTAATTGTTATGTGGTGATCAAAAAAGAGTTCTTGCATTATATTGTAATCTTTCTCCATTTTCGAGTGGTAAGATCTGTGAAATTGATACCCTGGAGAGAAGCAGACCGTGAAGTGGAAACACTATTCTTCTCCGCTTTGCTCCGCCGAGCTTCGCATCAGTGGAAACGTACCCTTAGCTCTATAAATATCAGTCTATTCCCGTGTCCGTCAAAACCTACAAGGGAGAACACGAATAGCGAACTATATTAAATATGCAGCGGCTTAAAAGCCTTCCTATGTTATTGTCGGCGGGTTTCGCACGGCGAAGCACCGTAATCGGATTTAATTTGCCGGTTGCTCTCAATTTAAACGGCAGGTTTGGTGTAAGGTGGTGCATGCAAGTGATATTGATTGGGAATACGGTAGTGGCCTGGTTGGTCAAATCAGCTACTTTAATCTCAACAATCGCTTGGCATAGAGTTTGTATTGAATTACTTAGGTACTCGAAAATGATGTCGTAATCATACGATTAAAAGGCAGTTTGACTACATAGTCTAACTGGCTACTTTTTACAAGCTTTTATGCTTTTACTAACTGTTACAAGCAGGCAAGAATGCATGAAAAAAATGCAAGCATGCAATAAACCTGTAAGCATGCAAGTATGGAGAGCAAGCATTCAAACTTGGAAGTAAATATTCATGCAAACCAGCAAAACGTGTAAAAAAATCATGCAAGCATGAACCATGCCAGCAAGATGCAAGGAAGCAATCGTGCAACCAAGCATGCAAGTAAGATGCAAGCAAACATGTAACCAAGCATGCAAGCAATCATTAAAGCAATTATTAAAAACGAAAAAATTAGTAAAACGTAGACTGCTTAAAATTGTGTTAACTTGTGTGCGGAAAATATAGTAAGAAAATACCGCTGGTAAAAATTTTATTACATGTATTATTTCTCCATTTACCTTCGAATTTCCGAAAACCGTGTGAGATAGTTTGACCGGTTTTCTGACAAATAAATTGATTTGATTGATTGATCGATTGACCGCTTGTTGATATCCGATTGAGCTTTGGCATAATTATGTAAGCCCGGTGACAGTATAATAATCTGGTAGTCAAATTCTGATCTCCGATGAAGGGAACTCTTGAACGATTAATGACATCGACTTGGCATTTGGTATGGATATGTAAGTTGGATGATAACACAAGTAGGTACAGCCAACAAAATGTAGAGTCGGCAAAAAATATATTATTTCCTACCGAAGCGCAAAGCTAAGATTACAAATTTTAACTGCAACACTTATTGGTATTCAGCCACTATAATTGTAACAAGTATTTTATTGCTTACCACAAGGTTCCATCGATTTTTTATCGAAATTTTAAGCTAAGGTTTAAATTTGTGTTGATATAGTAGTCTATATAAGTGAACAACGTACTGTTAAAACACAAAGCGATAGCAAGTGTTGCATGCTGTGCACGTTGCTTTGAACTTCAGTTCGGTGCCGCGTTACAGCGAAACCCACAGGCGCAGTATACAGGCAGAGTACAGTACCTACCACAAGTATAAAAAACCATTAGCTTAGCGGTTTGACCTATGGCCTTTCAAGTAGAAGATCATGGGTTCGAGCTCAGGCCCTCTCAGTTTTTCGGAATTTATGTGAAAACTGCCAAGCGGCTTTGCCCCCGTGAAAATCAAAATGGGCTAGTTCCCTATCCCGTGGGAATTTCGATAAATCCCTTCTTAGTGCATCTCTAGGATACTCAATGTATATGTTTGCCAAATTTCAAGTCTCTAGGTCCAGTGGTTTAGGCTGTGCGTTGTCTTTAGTTGTCAGTCAGTCAGTCACGGTACTGGTTTTCTATGTGAGAATTTACATTTTGTTATTCTATCATAAGCTTTTCGGTGCAGGAAAACATAATAAGGAACTCCTGAGAAGCAATTCTATGGTGTGTGTGAAAATCTCAATCCGCACTCGGCCAGTTTGGGAACTATAACCCGGTCTTTTTCATATTAAGTGAAGGCCCATATGCCCAGCAGTGGGACGTTAATAGGCTACGGATGAGATGACGAGTTACCCGTTCAAAATACTTTTTTATCTTTTGGAACTATTCACGGACAAAGTTTTTGGGTTTTCGCACACGTGACCGCTCCGTACCGGATCTGCGCTGCCTCAACCCGAGCTGTTAGTATTCTTTGTAAGAAACTCCATACTGTAACGCACACATCAGCATCGGAACAGCATCGCCTCGCCTTGCTTTTGTTTGGTTGAAGGCGGCGAGGCGGCGCCGATCCGGTGCCGAGCAGTTACGTATGCGACAACCTTTAGAAGGTTTCCACAATATGTGGGAATGTGATAGCACAAACAATATCCAGAAATTACTCAAGAGGACCGTGCAAACGTATGAGCCTTGTGATAATAGCTACTTAAGGCGTTTTAGGCCTGTTCTAGATTCAGCATGTGTGTATTTAAAGAGTGTGCCTATCAACACCTTACCAGACTGATGAGCAGAACAAGTCTGAAACTTAGCATTCTGTTTTAGCAGTACACACTGTGAACTATAGTGGTTTAGACTGAACACTGGCAACACACGTCGATTGTGGCTGCCGGCGGTGCTTAACTTACGGAAATTTGAGGATATTGCCAACCTTTAACTTTTCGATGTATTTACGAACTGCACGCAATTTCATTGGCATCCACAATCAGTTGATTCTAAATATGGCGTCTATTTTATTTTTTAGCAATTTGAGCTAGCTTGTTAAGTACTGTGTTAAGGAGAAAGTATCGAGGAAAAAGAAGATTTTGCGGGTGGTAGGACCTTGTGCGAGGTCCGTCCGGATTGCTACCACCATCTTACTCGCTAATCCTGCCGCTAAGCAGCAGTGATTGCACTGTTGTCTTCCAGTGTGGAGAGTAAGACAGCCGGTGTAATTACGAGCACAAGAGGCATTTCGTCTTAGCTCTCTAGGTTGTCAACGCATCTGCAAATCCCCCGGGGTTGTGGGTGTCTATATGCAGTGGTGATCATTTACCATCAGGTGACCAACTTTCTTGACGTATAAAAAAAAGACAATTTGTTTCACTGCACGCTTTTATCATTATTTAACTTGCAATGTTTGTATGTATGTGTGTATGTTCGGGTCAAATCTTGCAAGTTAAATTTAACCCACTTCCCGATGTTCGATTTAGGTGAAATTTTGCATACTTATGTATTATGTAAGTTCGGTGGCAATACAATAATCTGGTAGTGAAGTTCTGGTTTTGCGGCCAGAATCGTCTCCATAGGAGGGAACTCTAGAACGGTTAATGGCATAGACTTGAAATTTGTTATGGATATGTAAGTTGGATGACAAATACATGTGCAGATAAGCAAAATACCGTCGGCAAAAAAACTCGTTTCTAAAACGAAAATTTTATGATTAGGTTATTTTTTAAAAGCGAGCTCGGCTTGGAATTGGAACTGTCATAACGAACACGATAAGTTAAAAAAAAACGTAAAATAATCCTCTAAAATAATAATAAATAAATAAAATAAAATAAAATGCGTTTATTTCGGACAACAGAAACTAAAGCCTAAAGTTTTATGGCCTAGCACTAAGCAGCAGAAATATGAAGTCGGTGCGGTGCGAGCGGAATATTCTTTGAATGAAGCATAAGCCATAAAACTTTAGGCTTTAGTTTCTGTTGTCCGAAATAAACGCATTTTATTTTACATTATTTATTTATTATTATTTTAGAGGATTATTTTACGTTTTTTTTTCTAAGGTTTTTTTTGAAGGCGGTTTTACTTTTTTGTTAAAAGATTTTTATTTCACAATTTTAAGTTGATATAACATTTTCAGAATTATCCTCCTACTCCTAACCGTTAAGGAGTTGTACCTTCCATCATCAGCTCATCAACATAAGATGATGACTACCGGACGCAAATACTTGAATAGCCTTAGAAAATATATGAAACACATGATACGTGCCTATAAAATTTGAGGGTTGCCCTCGATTTCTCTAAGATCCCATCATCAGACTTGGTGACAGTGAGACCACCTCAGGAGTATACCCTTTCGAATAAAAAAATAGTAATTGAAAATCGATCTACAATTGACGGAGTAATCGATGTACATACATAAAAAATAAATAAAACAAAAATAAAATATAAAAAAATACATACAGTGGAACGTAGAACCTCCTCCTTTTGTTGAAGTCGGTTAAAAATAGGTTTTGTCTTCTTCTTACTTACGGAAATGTCAATGTGACAAAAATGGTAAAATAAGTTTATGAATAATTTACAGATTTTTTTATGAATAGTTTACAGTTTTGAGTGGGGAAAGAAAGGGGGTCTTTAGCCCGACATTGGGACCCCCAATGAGCTAATTAAAAATGACGAATTGTATTTATGATTTACGACGAACAGCCGTGATACATTTTATTATTTTGAAATATACCTCCCCTCATTCCTAAATAAGGGCTCCGAACAACAAAATGCAATGTTCCATGACGCGTGTTTTCCGAACAATACTAAAGAAATTCTAATAAAAGGGCCACAAAACTGCTTGGTCACCCTACAAAAGAGTTTCGTTTTACAGGAAAAAAGCGAAACACTTATTGCCTACTTCCATTCGTTATTCGAAAAGTGCTCTTTCATTCCTTCTCGAGAGTTGTGGGAAACGTTGAGTCACTGTAGCGACGGTAAGGGCAAACTTTTCTTATGGCATTTTGTGATTCTTATAAAAAATATACATACTTACCTGGTAAAGATCGCGGTAAAGAAGCTTCGCAGTGTCTAAATTACCACAGTGTTTGAAGTCAAAAGTCTTTGACCAGTGTGTGTTGCCAATGATGACTTACGGATCTGAGACGTGCGCGCTAACGATGGGCCTCATAAGGAAGCTCAAAGTAACTCAGAGGGCGATGGGGAGGACTATGCTCGGGGTTTCTCTGCGGGATAGAATCAGAAATGATGATATCTGCAGTAGAACTAAGGCTACCGACACAGCCCGAAGAATTGCGAAAATTAAGTGGCAGTGGTTCGATGGGGTCAGAAGGTTCTTGAATGGCGTCCACGGACCGGGAGACCTGGTAAAGATCGCGGGACCGCGGTGGATGCGGCAAGCAAAAGACCGGTCTGAGTGGAGAGCCGCGGGGGAGGCCTATTGTCCAGCAGTGGACGTCTTTCGGCTGACATGATGATGATGATGAAGATACATACTTAACTTAAATCGGTCCTATTCGCCGTCATCATTATCACCAGCGTTTTTTACTTCCCACTGCTGGGCACAAGCCTCCTCTCACAATGAGAGGGCTTGGACTATAGTTCCCACGCGGGCCCAATGCGGATTGGAACCTTCACATACACCATTGAATTGCTGCGCAGGAGTGTGCAGGCTTTCTGATGTTTTTCTTCACCGAAAAGCTCATCATAAATTACAAACGTAATTTTGGATATAAATTCCGAAAAACTCAAGATGTGCGACCCGGGCCTCGAACCCACGACCCAAGCAGAGGCTTGAGAGACCACTAGTCTATCACGGCGCTATACTTAATCTACGGTCAATTTAACCTTAAGACCAATTTGACTTTGCGAGGTACAACTTTGGGTTGTGAACGTAAATGAAAGTTCAAAATAGTAGTTTATGCAACTTTTACATAATGAGGGTCCTTAAAGTACAAGTGTGGTAGAGTTTTATAATAAGATCACACGAGTGTCTTAAGGCCTAATTATGTAGAGTTGCGTACATTACTTTATCTAAATACACACATTATAAGTTCTGTAAATGGGTCCAGAAGCCGAATTCATAACAAACCTGTCACAAATATTACTTACTGTTTTTTTTTAATCATAGACAAACACACCGAGCTGACGTTTCGTATTTAAATTTAATAAATTGTATATTATGTATTTGAAGATGTTTCCAATTCGATGTCGTAATGACATTACGTTACTAAAGTTTACTAAACTATAGCTAAATTTATCTACGGTGACTGAACGTATTATGGAGGACTTTTACGTATACCTAATGTGTGTGTGTATAGATAAACCTTATAATTGTTCATTACGAACCTAGGTTTGGAATATTGCCTGTAATATAAATTATACGGGAAATATGGTCGACTGCAGCAATAAAATGGTATGACCACATAATTTGTGGAAGTGCGGTTTTAACTTCCAAATTATAAACACTGAATTTTTGATCGACTTCAAAAAATTAACCGACTTCAAAAAGTAACCAACTTCAAAAAAGAGGAGTCTCCGTTGCGTATAATTGTCTATGTATTCAATATTTAAACCAGGTGCCCTGAATGTGGTGTTTTTTAACCGACTTCCAAAAAAAGAGGTGGTTCTCAATTCGTCGGGTTTTTTTACCGCGTTTCCCGTGAAATGAGCTGGAAGTACACACAGTTGGTTAAAATCATTTTACGAGTTTATTTTAATACAGAATTATAAAATTTAAGTTAAAAAAAGCTTTGTAGACTGGTAGTTTCACCTATGGCTTCTCAAGCAGAAGGTCGTGGGTTCAAATCCGTACTTGAACCTCTGGGTTTTTCGGAATTTATCTGCGCATTCACATTTTTAATTTGTCGTGAGCTTTTTGGTGAACCTAAGGAAAACATTCTGTATAAAGCTGCATAAATCTGCGAAGCATTTTAATGGTGTGTGTGAAGCCGCTTGGGAAATATTATAGAGCCCAAGCCCTCTCACTGTAGCAGGAGGCCTGTGCCCAGCAGTGGAACGATGACGATGATAACTTATGTTTAATAAGTTTAATACTATGTTAGCTTAATATATTGATAGATTGGACGAGACTCCAATGGAGAAATCTCTCTCAAGGCATACTATGTTAGCTTACTAGATTGGAGGAGATTCCAATTGAGAAATCTCTCTCAAGGCATACCATGTTAGCTTACTAGATTGGAAGAGACTCCAATGGAGAAATCTCTCTCAAGGCATACTATTTAGCTTACTAAATTGGAAGAGACTTCAATGGAGAAATCTCTCTCAAGGCATACTATGTTAGCTTACTAGATTGGAGGAGATTCCAATGGAGAAATCTCTCTCAAGACAGATATTACCTTGGGGACCGAATTTCAAAAAAAGAGAGTTGGAAGTTGTATTTAGGCATCCGATTTGAGAAATGATTTTACCGCGATTTAGACCAGTGATGATGCCATTGTCTGTTGCATTAGGGTCGCTACACTAGCTCAGCCTACATAAAGTGGCGTGTTAACAAAAACATCTTTCAATTAAATCTGTACCAATGCTGCTGTGTATGAAATGGCTCTCCAACATTGTCATAATTCATAATCATAATATTTATATGGACGATACGATCCTTCATAAGTGTTGGCGACTGGCTGGACCTATAAGTCTGTAGCTCGATTCCATATTTAAATCCTGCTTCTGACAGCACAGTGCCTTAATATTGTTTAGTTGTGCTGACAGGATGGCACAGGCACACACACAGAGTCAGACACTGAGAAATGTACGTTACACAGTTTTCCTTAATATTGCTTTCTCGTAAAACTTCGTCCGGCCGGTGACTCAATTACTGCGATAATGCTTACATTTCATGCAGATATTTTCATAACAGTTTTTTGTTATAAGTTATTTGAGAGTATTCATTGTTCCTCCGCACGTGTGTAAGGGAGGTTGCGTGAAGATGAAATGGGCTCTGATTTTGGTTCTGTGCGCGTTGACTGTAGTGGATTCCACTGTGTTGGGTTTTCTGGTGGATCTGCCTTGGGAAATTGGGGTGAGTGTGCTTTTAAAACAGTTATTAATACATGAGATTTCCTTTAACATGAAACTACCGTGAGACTCAATCATAGTGAAATAAAACGGATCACTCACGTATATAAGTCGCAACGAGGGTAGTTGTGTGCCGTTGTCAGCTGCGCCCTGTCGCTCGAGCAAAGCCGCGGCGCACAGTGTACGTCTCTCTGCCGCTGGGTCGCGCGCTCCCAGAGGAAGGACTACGAATTGGTCCGAAACATGTCGGGCTAAACTCGACTTACATACTTGAGTGATCCGTTTTATTTCGATCCTATTGCGTAACTATTTTAACTGTGACAGCTAGCTGTTTCCGATACAAATTGTAAACCCATATGAAATTAACACGATGCTGATTGCGAGCGTGTTATAAATACAATAAAAAAAGGTTTGTTACAAACTATTATAAAAATGCATCTGTACATTCCAGAATTCGGTTAGCAATGCTTGGACCGCGTTTAAAGATCTGGTCAAAAAACCAGTGAGAATAAAAAGACTGGGCAGCGGAGGACGTAAGTTACTTTATGAAGTTGATATAATGTTCTGTTACTAGTGAGGATATGGTCAGTTTGGTGCTGAATGGCTAAGTAATGGCCCCCTGTTAAATGGGGAGACATAAGTCGCAAAAGTTCAACAAAAACATTATTATCGCTGTAATAAGAATACGCAGAAAACCAGATAAATATACTAAGTACCAATTAAGGCAGTTTAGCACTAATGCTGTAATGATACGGCACATGAGTTGGAATGTTAGGGATCCGCGTTGGATTCCCGAGGTTAGTCATATTTTTCTGGTGTTTCAGTGAGTATTTAACGCATAATTTTACGGAAAAACAGCAAAAGTAAAAAAAAATACCCATTAGGTGACCCACTTGCTCGTTTGCCTACCTCGTTGTATAAAAAAAAACCGGCCAAGTGCGAGTCGGACTCGCGCACGAGGGTTCCGTAGAAAGATTTTAACGCTTTTCCCCAGTGTTCTAAGAAGTCCAGTGTTAGCAGAGCTCTGCTCCTAAGCAAAATGTACGCAGTGTGGGGTCAACTTATATTGGACTGTGAAATCTACAGACAGGCATTATATTTTGGAAATAGATTTTTTAATGACTGTACCTTTTGATTGCGTTCACTTGTAAGGTTGATTTTTTTACAGCATCAAGGGACCGCAGGCTTGAGTATTTGATATTAATTTCAGCATGCTACCTCCACGCGTTCCAGAGAAAAAGGGTTTTGACAGACAGACAAAGTGATCCTATAAGGGTTCCGTTTTTTCCTTTTGAGGTACGGAACCCTAAAAACTAAAAAAAATAGAAAGAATACAAAAAGATACACCTTTGAGATCATGAACAACTTTTTTTAACCGACTTCAGAAAACTTATGTATGTTGTTCCACTGTATGTATGTTTTTTTAGCACCGTAGTAATAGCGCATACCTATTTGATATAGAGTTACCATCCACTGCTATAAAGTAAACCAATCTTTTGCAGCCAGAAAACCAACGGTGCCACCGACGCGCTCCACCACAGCAGCCACTGACGCAACCGAACCCGAAGAGCCACCCAACCCGACACAACCGAAGCGACCAACGCTCCCGGTCTTCGCCCTACCAACATGGCAGACCCTGCACCGCTGGAACCACATGCAGCAACCGAAGCTGCAGCATACGAGGGGATACCACGCGGTCACTGACCGAAGCACGTACAGGTTACTGAACTTCCTCACGGCCGCCGGTACCAGCTATGGAAATCTGCATTTGATGTAGCCTTTTTATACAGTACATGACATTGTGAAGCCTCTTTATTGATTTTCACTCCCGTGGCACTCCCTATAGTGGGCACAATATCCTTCCCCCAATGTCTAACTTTTTATGATCGTAAGATTAAACATAACGTTTTTCTCGTATTAAACTCCACCCCCCATTTTACCCCCTTACAAATAGAATTTCTAAAAATCTCGCCTAATCCCTAGTGTCCATTATAAAAGGAACCTATATGCTAAATTTCAGCTTTCTAGGTCCAAGGGTTTTGGCTGAGCGTTGATAGTAAGTCAGTCAGTTATATTGGCGACCGTTTTAATTTCGGATATGTAGTCTTATCTGGTTAAATTCCCCATTTTATCATAGTTAGAAGGACTCATAGCTAAGACAGGTTAACAAATTTTATAATGAGTAACGTAAGCTGGTATGTAGTTTGTTTATACAATCTGTCGCATGGTGAGAAGGAGTAAGCGTGTCATACTCCCATCGTGAATCACCGCCACTCATTGATGTTTGCATAACAGGTATTAAGTATACTTAGTAATAGCAGGTACGTTGCCGCTTTTTAATGCATTTGTAATCTGTACAATAACTTATGGCACTCGGAGTCATAGAACCTTAGAACTATATCCAGATAGAAAGAAAGAGTGGTCCCTTACTGAGTTACAGAAGACCAAACTGAAGATTTGCCAAAGGGCAATGGAACGCAGCATGTTAGAAGTGAAAAGGATCGACCGGATCCGAAACACTGTACTGCGTTCCAAAACACGCATTGCCGATGTGGGTGCCAAGACTGCCAGGCTGAAATGGGACTGGACAGGCCACGTCAGCCGTATGAATCCACACAGGTGGGCGAGAGTTGCCACAGAGTGGGTGCCACAGGATGGACGGCGGCGGAGTGGCAGGCCTAGACGACAGTGACGGGATGATCTGGATGTCTTTCTTAACGATTGGCCTTAAACCGCTAAAGATCGGGACGCGTGGAGGACATGGAGGGAGGTCTTTGCCCAGCAGTGGGACACTTCACCAGGCTTATAATAATAACAGAGACAATTGAAACACAATTAATTAAAGATTAACAGCCTTATTAATAAAAAAACCCTAATAGAGGCTTGATCGGTCTATTAGTTAGCAGACTGATTAGGCTTGTTTGACGTTTGTTAAGAAGCATGATTCATAAACGCTTGCTAGCAGTCTGTTAGTAAATGAGCTCTTGATTGGTTGATTAGACGCGTTATGTTGGCCATCTTGTCAAATCATAGACAAAACATGGCCTCCTCGTGAATAAAATAGACACCAGTTACAGCGAATGCGAGATTCGAGGAAAATAAAATCGTAAACTTTACATTAATTAAAGTTACACAAGAGTCTAGTTTCCTATTTTTAACCGACTTCAAGAAATGGAGGAGGTTCTCAATTCGTCGGGATGTTTTTAAAGTTGAAAAAAATGAATACCACCCAAGAAAGGAGTGATAATTGGACAGCGGAGGATAAAGTAAGAAAATTCATTCTCCTTTGTTTGGTATCGTAAGTAAATGTGAAGTGTTCCGTTTGAATCTAATCACTGAACGTCCTTTTCAGATATTGGTTCAAGAGCTAGTAAAGGAAAGAGTGGGAATCGTAGAAGGATGAAGAAGGAGGGAAGGGGATTTAACATGATTAATGTGGAAGTAAGTTAAAAATAAACGTAGGTTTGTGGCTCAAAAAATATTTTAATTAAACATGTTGCTTTTTTTCAGATAGTTGGTAAATATGCAGCTTTTGCCACTGCCACTGGTGCAAGTAGCCACACCACCTGCCCTGGGAGCTTCACCGGCCCCACCCACACACACTGCCTACTCACAAAGTTCCGGCATATCAGCGAGGTCATCAACGGGGCGATCAAGCCTAGGAACAAAAAAATTTAAATTCCTTTAATTACGATAATTCATTATTATTCATCATTATTATGATAATTACGATATGGTAGGCCTATAGACATAGATTTAATAAGCCATTTATATTTAATGAGTTTATCTTTTTCAGATCTCTCCGCCTCCTGGACAGTTAACAGACATTGCAGCTAATGAAATTAAGTGTCACAAGGAACTGCACAGAATCCAATAGGAAACGAAGAGAGAAGAAAGGATGAGGGAAAAAAATATTATGGAGATAAAAGTACAATTACTTTTCACCAAAATTGAATATTTTAAAAGTAAAATGAATCATTGATTCAATTTAGTCAAAAGTTATTGTTTTGACTCCAGAATTCTTTTTTTATTTTTGGATTTGATGGATTTTGTAAATTTTACAAAATAAATTAATTTTTAATGTCATGAAGTTTCTTTTATAATTTTTTATGTTCTTTTCTCTGTCAACTTGAGCAATTGTTTGTCAATTAATGATTTAGCGTGACAAGGTACGAGTATAGCATAGGTAAGCAAAATTGCAGGTAAAAATAAATAAAAGAAACACATTTGGCTTGCAGAGATTGACTAAAAAGTTGTGGTTACACTGTATGTAGGTAGGTATTTTTTTTTCTTAATATTAATGACATACCTAAGCAAGTAAAAGTGATGTCTACACTTTTATTACTTCTCGGCCGCGTTAGAGGGCATTTTTATACAGTGAGTAGAGTGATTCGCCACTGCTGCACATACCCTGCTCACCGTCAGCTGCGAGAGCCCATGAAGCTCTGCAGACAATGTTTTATGGCAGGTAGTAAATAATGTCTAGATATGCTTACCTCCTTGCGCCCCAACATCTTATCGCAGTAATAACCTGCAGCTGTGGTGTCAGCCTGGCGCCTCTCCGGTTCTTGGTGAGGTCCGCCCTCACCGATTCCACAATATAAGTTGAATCCTTCCCTTGTCAAACCGATTCCGCCGCCGAAATTCTATACCAGGCAGATCCTCTATAGGATTTAAGCACGCCTTTTCACAACTTCCACGGCCTTACCTGAATACTTAGCTCTCATTATCACAAAAGTAAAGATGACGATACAATCACAAGATCAACTTTTTGTCTAACGAGATAATTTGTTTTCCCGCTATTTCCGATCTATAATGTAATGTTGCAAGTGAAAAGAGCCGTAACTAATATGATAATCATCCTAATTTTATTTGTTATAGATTTATTATTACACACGTATCTTCTAAACACCTAATTAAAATGATTTATGAAATAAAACCCACTTAGCACAGAACTCCTTCCATAAAAATCTTCTCTTGGTTATGGTTTTGCTCTTGTCAAAATCAGCTGTTCATATTTGTGGCCGCCATTTTGTGACTTAGCAGAGAGATAAAGGAGGGTCTAGGGCCCACTAACTTTAGCAGAGGCTTGAAGGACTGATTAGCGTTAACAGACGTTTATGAATCACGATTTTTAGCATCGGTCCTTCAAGGAGCCTTTAAGGAGGCTCTAACTTTTTATGAATAAGGCTGTAAATCTATAAACTCCTTTTATGTCGATTTAGTACTGTATGTAGAACAATTGAGCAACATGTCATTGTAACATTCAGGGTCGCAGTATCTATAGACAAGACACCTTTACTTAGAGAAACAAATTTAACGTTGGGTGTTACGATTGAAATTCTGTTCCGTCTTTAACAGCAGAATACTATAGTATGTCCCCAAATACAGCCGCAGGTGTCAGGTCCAACACGTTTGATACGGATTAACATTGAGCCTGACGTAGGTAAACAAATTCAATTTGTCCCAGGCCGTGACCGGTATTAGGAGAAACAGACCCGGACAGACTCGGCCAACTTGCTTGTTGTTTATTTATTGTATTAAGAATGTGATAAACATTGTTATATTACGGAACGTTCCAGCGACGACTATTCGCTGCGTAAAATATTATAAGTTATTGTGTACGTTTTTTATTTTACAAGCCCTTTTTTTTTGCTTGAAAGTTTCCACCGGTGTGGTGGTACCCAAAGAACAACCCCAATAATTCTCTTCCCATACGAATTAAAAATACTTAATATGTCATTATACGTGGATGCTGGTATAAACAGAATATTCTTGAAAATCCGTTGTCACGATGTGACTAGAATGATTTGAATGTTAACTGAACTGAAGGTGAACGGTTTTATAGGAGCTAGTAAAGTTATGAGGCACGTGTGCTTTGCACGGCAGCTGAGGCGAGACTGAATTTGGACTGAATTTTGAAATTTGAATTAAACAAAAAGCTGTAGCAAAAAAGGAATATTCGAATTTTGAAATTGTACTTAAGGCGAACATGAAATTTAGAACTGGGCACAGCCTTGTCACACCGTGGTCCATTTAACGCAATCTTCTTCTTTAGCAAGATGAAAATTATGTGTGTTATTTTCATAAGACGAGAGAAGCGGCGAGTCGAATGTTATTGATAAAGCAATCATGCTAATGCCGCGATTTTCAATCACATTTAATTTAACACATGCATTATGCGAGCACAAATGGATTGTCTAACTCAAACGTTCCAAATAGATGAGTAGGGGCGTTAAAGAGCTAGTGTTGCGAGTATGCGGATGAATATGTTTGCATACTTTAGCTTTGTGGAATGTCACAAGCCGTGTCTCAAATTAAGCCCCTGAGGGTCGAGCACGTCTTGTCGAATCCTGTGTAGCGTTACGGTTATCGTATCGAGATCGAGAAACCTCATCCAAAATTTTAGTTCCAAATAAACACACACGGGCGGGCGCTGTTCCAAACGTCATACAAACTCGACAACGTTTACTATTCGAGTGTGAACCCTTGCGTTGTCTTGATGAAAGATGATTTTTTTTTTTCGCTAAACCTGGTCGTTTTTGCTGAATGCATTGATAAAGCTTATCTAAAACATTAGCGTAGTATTCTCCATTAATAGTTTGACCTTTAGGGAGGGTTATCTATAAACAAAATTCCATTTGCATCCCAGAAGACAGAAGCCATCACTTTTCCAGCCGATTTTACAGCCATAGCTTTTTTAGGAGCCGAACACCCAGATTCAGTCCACTATTTTGATTGAATTTTTCGCGTGATTTTAGCGTGTAATGGTGAACCCATGTCATCTGTTGTTATAAATCGATGTATAAAATCTGTTTTATTTCCCTGAAAACTATTCAAGCATGCCTTCGAGTTTTGCATCCGAATTCTTTTTTGATCGTGTGTAAGCAATCGCGGCACCCAACGGGCGGATAACTTTTTCATATTTAATTCGTCACTTAAGATATGATGTACCCGTTCTTTCGAAATACCTGTAGTGTCAGCTATTTCAGATAGCTTCAATCGACGATCTGCTAAAACTATATCATGTACTTTGGACACCATTTCCGGAGTCGTGACGATTTTTGGACGTCCGGGGCGGGCTTCCTCTTGGACACTTGTAAGGCCGCGTTTAAACTGAGCCACCCAGTTTTTTACTTTGGGGTAAGAAAGAGCACATTCACCCAAAACATTATTCAACTCTTCATAAACATTAAGCCCCTTCGTATCATTCATATAAAGAAACTTAATCACCGCTCTTTGTTCAATTTTATCCATTTTGAAAAACAACCGACAAAATGTATTTTCAAATGTCAAAAAATCAATAAAATATTCAAGCCACCAAATTCAAATTTAGAACAGATATAACCAGAGACATATTTTTTAAAATAAGAAAGTTATTTTTTTAATTAAAACTTTTTAAATACCTAAGGCTAGTTACTTATCATCCCGCCCTCGTACTACTATATAACACTACAAAAGAATGATGTTGCCAGCGTCAGCTGCTCATTCGTCGTAGCAGTTCACCCATTCAACTACTAGGTGGCGGTAGAGTCGCTACATTATTTATTCTACCACGCAGAGAAAATGAAGATGCAACATTCAACATCCCTAGACCCAAACAGTCTGAGATCCACTTTGACATAGACAATGAGCGCCGGCGGTGTTTTGATTCCGCCCGGTTGAGTCGACTATGCAATTAGTTATACCGCTATCTAACATAATATAACGCATATGTATGTTTAATGACATAATTTTGTTTGTTCATGTCGCCAATCTACAAGAGCTGAAGCGGAGTTGTGTTTTGTTTCATATATTCATGTAGTTATGATAGTTTGGCAAGTCGAGTTATGAACTACGGCGGCTTTTGTTATTTATGGTATTATCAGCAATTCGAAAAAAAATTGTACATACTTAATTAAAATTATCCTATTTTGTTCCGCTAAGCAACAGTGCTTGCACTGTTGTATGTCAGTGCGGAGAGTAAGACAGCGGAGGAAATCACCAGGCACAAGAGCCATTCCATCTTAGCCTTCTAGGTTTGCAACTCATCTGCAAATCCCCGTGTCTATGGGCACTTACCATCACCATCAGTCTGGCTAGCACGACTTGCCGCGATTTTGTTTATCGCGCGAGATTATTTTACCCGTCCGTTTCATTCTGAGTGACATAAAAGGACGGGTAGCTGTTCTCGCGCGAGACAGAAGTCGCACTGTGAGTTGTGCTAGACCTACTGGTGAGCTACTTGCTCGTTTGCTTACCTTATCGTATATAAAAAATACTTGCATCGACTTGTGTTAGACAATAACTAGGTTACATCTGCATCTTGTCTCTGGAGACAAGTGACACAAAAAAGGTTCACTAGATGGCGTTGTTTAGCCGGGGTGTTACTTCCATTCAAGCTAAACAACGCCATCTAGTGAAACTTTTTATTTCGGAGCTACGCAAGTTAGTATTAAGATTATCAGTCTTTGTATTATTTGTCTCTGGTTAACTGGTAAACTTGTTTAAAAACATATTCTGCCCACCATCGCCTTGATAGAAAAATATATCCGATATATTTACGACGGCGCGTACTGCGGCCGTAGCGAACCGAATCACGTACTAGCTGATAAGAATTATTCTTTTATCCAGTAGTAAAATACTGTCCGACCTTCCCTCTATCACTTTACGGCACTAATACAATCAGTATTGTGAAACTTTTATACGAGGCAAGTCGGGGAATAAGAAGGATCAAGGCTTATTAAATTGTGTATCGGTTCTTTAGTATCTTTGGCATAATTGCCGCCTATTCCAATTAACTTGGTTGATGGCTACATCAAAATTTGTCAGTAAAATTAACAAATAACTAAAACTAACTTAAAAGTAACAAGAACAAAGCTTACAAATTTATACATGTACGGATTAAAAACGAAAAACTAACCTTAAAAATAAACACTATAGATAGAAAACGTGCCCAGAAGGCTGGCAGCATTGCCACTTGGATGGTAATGCTGATCCTCTGTGCCAGATATAACCCAGCCTTCTGGTCACGTGTCAACATGTCAGGCAGTGTTTGAACCGCAGCAACAACCTCTCATTGTAAGAGGATGTCTGTGCCCAGCTGTAAGTGTAGGCTGAAAAAAAAAGAAATTATCGATCGGTACGTAAAGGCCACGTATGAGAATCGCACGCGCAGCTGATACCGCCGGGTCACGGGGCGTGATCAAAGTCCTGCTTATCGGTACCCTGCGAATCAAACGGACCCAAACTAAAGATGGGCGCTTAGTGACAGGTGGCAGCGATTTTCAATATTCAAAACTCTTTGCAGAGGACCGAGTACGAATATTCGAATACAGTAGGCCGCGAAGTTTTCGAATCGTGCGTAACGTTATCGTATCGAAATCGGGAAACCTCATACTAAATTTAAGCTCCATTATCCAAATACGCTCACGGGCGGGCGCTGTTCCAAACGTCATACCAATTTCTCAATAACGTTACTACTCGATGACACAGATACACGACACACGTATATACAATACACAGATACACAGGTCAAACTTATAACACCCCTCTTTTTCGTCGGGGGTTAAAAATGAAACGTTCTTTATTGGAAATGAAATGAAATACTTATGAATGTTAAAGTGACAGTGTATTGATTGTGATTGAACTTTCGCGATTTCCACACATTATCATGATGCGTCCATGGTCTCGAATGGACTGAAGAGGCGGGTATCAACATTTCCTAGCTGCACGGGTTCCTCGAACTACCCGCACTTGGTCTTTTTTATTAGATTTTTCACTACGGTTGCCACTAGTCCGACACACAACACTCACAACATCCAGTCCCTTCAGTTCCTTCGAGACCATGAACGCAACGTCGCGTCCGAAACGTCGAGGTATTTAAATTCAAATTTAAATATAAATGTTTTTTTACGCGATTAAGTCCCGAGTATCATGATAAAGTGACAGTGACTTACGATTCACAGTAATCCGCTGTACTAGGCACTGAGCCACAGCTCTCTCATACTCATTGAATATGAAATCAGCCGGTACGGGCGAAACATTCCACTTACTTGATCCCGTGACACAGCATTGAGACAGTCCTTCGTAGGTATCTAAAGTACTTTTGTGTTATTGTACCCAAGCTTAGCCCGACATGTTTCGGACTAGTCAGTAGTCCTTCCTCTGGGAGCACACGCTACGCCGGTGGCGAGACGTAAACTGCCTCGTTTTTAGGGTTCCGTATCTCAAAAGGAAAAAACGGAACCCTTATAGGATCACTTTGTTGTCTGTCTGTCTGTCTGTCTATCTGTCAAGACCCTTTTCCTCAGGAACGCGTGGAGGTAGCATGCTGAAATTAATATCAAATACTCAAGCCTGTGGTCCCTTAAAGCCGTGAAAAAATCAACCTTCTAAGTAAACGCAATCAAAAGATACAGTCATTAAAAAATCCATTTCCATACAATTTTTTTTTATTCATTAATACACAATTAGTCAAATAAACCGCCCCGCGTCATTCCAGGCGCAAAGGTGCCTAACACACTTGCCGCATTACCACGCTGAACCGCGATGGACAACCTCTGCAACAGAAATGACCCGGAGCGAGGGTCAAGACCTCTCTCGCGAAGACGACGCCCCACGTCGTTGAAAAAAAGTTTTGCCTCAGAGCCTCAAGAGCCGGTCGTCTCGACCGCAAGCGGGACAAACAAATAATTAGCGAGTGCCGAGTACTTCTCGCGTTTCCTAAAAGCCATATCAGCAGCCGCTCCCATCGTCCTCGTGGTGCCACCAAGATGCGAAGAGGCAAAAGTGCTGACGCATGTGGCGTCCCAGAGCAAGCACTTTCCCTTTTGCCAGGGCACCAAGGTTAAACCATCAGGTCTTTTGCCATCTGACCGACTAAGACCCGGAGGCTCTAACACGCACGGGACGTTAGCCGAAACAAATAGCCGTACAAATTGCCGATTTCCAAAAACCTAAAGGGTACTTCCAGCTGTCCTAGAAACTTGAAATTTGGTATGAAGGTAGCTCTTATATAGCTCAACCACTCTAAAAAGTCTCAAAATCTTAAAATTTTGTTTGTCTGTAGTTTCACAGACCAATATAAGTTGAACCCACACTGCGTATATTTTGCTTAGGAGCAGGGCTCTGCTAACGCTGGAATTCTTAAAACACTGGGGAAAAGTGTCTTTCTACGGAACCCTCGTGCGCGAGTCCGACTCGCACTTGGCCGATTTTTTCACTGTGATTGAATCTCACGGTAGTTTCATGTTAAAAGTAATTTTGTGTTATAACCTAAAGTACTTTTGTGTAGCTTGACGCGATTTTAAGTTGATGTGAATGAGTAACAACACAGATATACTTACTGGTTTAATATTGTGTTTGTTATTTTACAGGGTTCGTTTTAATGAACCGCCAGGGGTTGATTACTCAGTCTTGTAGACTTACGTCCATATAAATGGACAGCCCTGTAAGGTTTTTACTTAAAAAAAAAACGTTCTGCCATACGTGCTTTTTTTTTATTTCTAAGAAACTGTGCTATTTAGAGAAAATAATAATAATTACCATTACCTATTTGTAAAATGCACGGGCAAGCATTCTAAATTCTAAAAGTGTTCCAAATTTCGTTTGCCCGTGATCATGATGCATGTAACTATCGGGAGCTCATCAAACCTATAAGGTAATCGCGGTCAATATTCCGTTTTCATTTTGTCTGACACAGACATTTTGTTTTACCAATGGTCTTGACAGCTCGAGAAGTCTTCACATAAAATAATAGTAAACATTTTTCAGTAAGAAGCATTTCAAAAGCAAAGAAGAATTTACGATTTTCAACAGTCAATGCAGAAGGCCAGAAAACTTGCACTCTAGTGGCAACTTTTCGTTTTTCGCCGTAGAATATTGTCCGAGAAAATTTAAAGTGTTTCCATCCAAGCAGTATAGCTTCGAATAAACTTTCGATTCTTGAGAAACGCCAATGCCAGCAACTGTATATATCAAGGCAAGTAGCTGGGGTATGGAATTTACATTTTCGCAGCGCCTGGCGCGACGCCAGTACAGAGTTGAATGAATTATTGCTTTCGTATATTTGTCACCATTTTTTTTTGCCTCCAACCTTCTGCCAGGTCTTTACACTCGGGCGCGAACTGCGACCAAAGACAGTTTTATTAATTCACACTTATTTCCGATTCTGATTATTCTTTTAACACTCAAAATGCTGAATAATTTATTGAATCAGGCGTTACTTTGCGGAGGTCCATATTTATGAACTAAAAAACAATTACTTTGCTCACCCGCGACCACTAATGACAAATAGTTATATCTGTGCGGCAAATGTATGTTTCCATGCAACACCTCCACCTCCACTGCTACACGAATCAACACATGCCACACAGACCCAACTATCACCACCACCACTATACTAAACGCTGACGCGTTTCGGCACTCTCCACGAGGCCATTTACGAAGCACAACAACAACCGCTCAACATGCCACCACTTCCACTACTGACATATGTAAACCATGTACTCAACTTAGTTAATGACAAAACCAACGTACCCACTAATATTTTATAAATTCCAAACTACCCTTTTATGTAAGTCCTAAACTACCCTTTTTTAAGAAATGAATTCCAAACTACCCTTTTTATTTTTATTTTTAATCTACGCCAGGTACCCCGTTATTTTTAACCGAGTACGGTAAAAAGAGAAGTCATGTTCTCATTATTACTATGACACATTATTAAAATTAGAACCAAGTCGTAACAAAGGCGAAGAAACCAAATTAACTTGTTCATTAATAATAGACCCCATGTTGTTGTACCTAATAATTTCCAATTGTTCTAAAACCGATAGCCGCAAACCCTTATCACAATAATGTAAAATTTCGTACGTATCTGAGTCTAACAACGAATGATTCGTTTCTAATAAATGCTTGGCAAAGTTTGATTTCTCTGGATGATCATGCCTATATGACGAGACATGCTCTTTAAATCTAGTATCAAAGCTTCGACCGGTTTGTCCAATGTATACTTGACTACAGTCGCCACAAGTGAGTTTATATACGCCCGACCTGTTCCCTTTATCCACCTTTTCTTTGTTATTACAAAGTCTAGAACGTAAAGAATTAGTAGTCTTAAAGGCAACATTGATGTTATTTGATTTTAAAATATTATAAATCTTGTCAGACAACCGGCCAACATAAGTAATACTAGATCTAAATTTGTTAGTAGGCTGAGATGGCAACGCAGAGTAAAGCATGCTATTCACTATCCGTCCCTGCTTCTTTTGAACCAGACTATTAACCATTGCTGTACTATAACCATTTGTTGTTGCTATCTGATATATAGTATGTAACTCAGAATCATAATGCTCTTTCGAAAGAGGTACAGTTAGTAGTCTATGTACATAACAATGGAAAGCAGCCAGTTTATGCTGCCATGGGTGAGTAGAATTTGCAGGTATGACAGTATCTGTGTACGTAGGCTTACGGTAAATTTGAAACTGGTGCCTATTATTTACTCTTGTAATAGTTAAATCCAGAAAATTTAATGAACGATTTTCCTCTAATTCTCGTTTGAACTTTATTTTTGGATGTTTGTTATTGAGAGCACTAATAAACAAATCTAGCTGCCTCATACTCCCCTTCCAACATAAAATTAAATCATCAACATACCTATAATAATATACTAAATTGCTGTTCCCCACTATATATTGTTTTTCAAAGTTATCCATAAAAACGTCAGCCATTAAAGGACTAAGAGGTGACCCATTGCTAAACCATCACTCTGCAAATAATATTGACCATTAAATCTGAAATAATTTTGTTTCATGCATAAAGTTACTAATTCTATTAACTCACAAACCTCCCCGGATGTAAACGCTTCTTTCTAAGTGACATCTAAGAATATTTAAGGTTTCACTATATGGTACGTTGGTA